>VUYV01000012.1:4968108-5166123 GCA_008711295.1 Anarhynchus alexandrinus | reverse complement strand
CTTTTTTTTTTTTTTTTTTTTGAGGACAGAATACAGTGCTATATAAACACCAAACTATTCCTAAGAACCACCAAACTGTAAGTGGGCAAACTCTATAGTTTGTGACTTCCAAAAATTTCACAATATAATTCACTCAAGATGAATGGTAGCTTCTATTATTATGCTACTTTTTTTACACTTAAAAAAATTAACTGTATTAAATACTATTTGTATATCTAATACTATTTCAGCCAATAGACCTGAAGCATTTGCTGTACAATCCGTGGTGAGCATTAACATATTAACTCTATCTGGCAATTGCAATAAGGAGGTGGGAAATGAATAAGTATGACAGGAATATTTGCCAGCAGAGTTCAAATTCAGAGAAGATGTACTTCAGAAAATCAAATCTTCCAAAATACAGTTTTCATGGTACGGAAAGCTGCACTTAAAGTTGGAAACCAGCTTCAAGTGTTCAGTTTCCCACTTAAACCATATAATTCTCTCTTGAGATAATGAAAGCCCTCTGGTTTGCTTTTGTCCAGAATGATGAAATTTTTTTGAAAATGGACCAGCTTAATTATTTTATGACTCAAATATGACAAAAATGTTTCTAAAGGACAATTATTAGCGTGAATAATTAGTCTAACAGTAATATCTTATGGCTTTACATGTGAAATGTATGAGCTCTATGAAATAATTAAGAAAACAATATATTAATAATGCCATGTAAACCACTGTTATTTTGTACTGTTAGGCAGTATTTTAGGGAATCTTTATATGCACAAGTATGATAGATGTATGGAGAAAATACAAATATACACAAACTCTACACATTTTCACATATTATAAAAACAGTATCACCTTTTATGTTCATATTTGAATTTGGTATTTTAGGTAGCTAATTGCAGTAGCAGTAGTAGAATAGAGCAATTCGCTTCTATGAAAAACAATACATTCATTCCTTTAATTAATACAAAATTTGTCATATTTTTCTCCACAACACTGTATTATACAGTAAAGCCCATCTCACATCACGCCAATTACATTAGTTTTCTTAACCATGCACAGGCAGTCAGTGAACTTTTTTTCTAAGTACACTGACACTGTCTCAGTATTTCCATACCAAAGTGTCTTTAAGTTATGGCACCTCTCTGAAACACAAAACAGTTATTTTTAAAGTACATCTATAAAAGTATGTACACATAAAGAGTCCCTAAACTATCAACTGGTAGACCAAAATGGCATTGGACTCCCTATACCACAAATTAGAATGAGAAAATATATTAATGTATTTCACACTCTTCTTATGTAAAACAAACACTGTAAAAATGCACTTAAATACTGAAATGAAGCTACTTCAGTTTCAGAAGCAAACAAATATATTCTTCAGAGGGCTAATCAAATGTAAATTCTGATGTTATATTAGGGGAGAAATAAAGATAGAAAATTAAGGTAATGTCTTAAATATCACTAAATGTGCTTCATCTCTGCTAGGAAAAGTTAAAAGCTTTCTCCACCATAGACAGTCCCCCTCCCCTCCTTTTTTTGGTATTTTTTATCTCCTTCCACATTTAGACTTTCAATTCATTCATTCACATATCCTAACCTGAAAGCAGAGCTGCCTTATCAAAAGAGGTCAAAGATGTCATTCTGTACACAACAAAGTTGCTATCAACTCATGAAAAACTCATTTTTGAATCCTTCTCAGAAAGTGGTTAGAAATGGATCACTAAGGGTATTTGTGACTGTACTTGTAAAGGATGAAATCAGATGCCATATATGGATTCACTCTAATGTTCCTAGGGATTCAACAGCTGTCACACGCATTAAGGTTCTGTGAATCAAACAACAGCTAAAACCCAAGCTGATTTTAACCAGCCATTTATAAAGTTACCTAAAGTCTCCTGGAAACATACAGATTCTCTACACAAGTTCAGTCTGTCACGTCACACGTTTAGTAGGCAGCTGGGGAGTTTTGCAAAAAAGAGAGTTTGGCATAAAGTTTCAGAACAAGACTACAACCGTTACTGTTTTAAAGAATATTTTTATTACTGAAGCATTTGTTGTCATGTTGGCAGTCTCGTTCAGTGTTCCTAGGTCCCTGCATCTATCCCAGTAGGGTCTGGGAACATGGAAATAAAGCAGGCCGAACAGAGAATAAAATAATGTCATCTTCCACTTCCCAAGGATACATGGTGCCCTGCTCAGAAAGAACATCTGGTCTTCAGACATTTTGGAGAAAAACATGCAGAGAGACCGAAAATGGCCACAAAATAATTTCCTTGTTGTTTAGCCCAAGAGCACTTCACTTTAAAATATCTTTAATAGGCATTCAATAACTATATTTAAAACTCTCTATTTCCTAAGCTCTGTAATACATTTATGACTTTAGGACACACTTCATTTTCAAGAAAAAAAAATAATCTAAGGGGAAGAAAGAATCTAAGGAATCAAATCTAGAACATCTATTTATAACAGGAGAGCATAGATTAACAGCCATTCATACAGATTCATTGTCTCAAATAGAAGACATGATGTGCATACTGTCAGTTCATATGGTAATTCTGGAACTGCCATTCAGTCACATAGTGAAAACTAGATTTCCAATTCTAAGTCTCACTAAAAATGCGTAAAATAATATTCCCAATATCATTATCTGGTAAACAATTTCTGCAGTCAGTAGGCTGTAAATAGAAGATAAGATAACATAAAAAGGAAGGTGGCTTGCAGAGCAAAGAATGGATGGTGTGACCCTGGCACTATCACAGTTTATGATTTCTACCTATTACCTCAGATAAGAATACATGGAATATGGGGAGAAGTTGTTCATTCTACCTACCTGTCATGTCTCTTCATTGTGATACTACAAGCATATTCAATTCCGTATTTTGGAACACAGTAGGTTAGATTTTGGGACTCTCAAAAAAAAAATCTGTGTGGAAATGACTCAATAAAATTTCTCTTTTAAAATTCCACTTCTGGAATGATTCCATGAAGATAAACCCCAACTATGAATATATTATTTGCTGTCCTAAATTGGTTTATTTACTGACCTGCATTAGTTTAGAGACTTTGACAATCATGCATATACACTTGTTGAAAAAGCACGGAAACTAAACTCTGCTTGCTTTCCCCTCCATGTGCTGAGGCTGCATCTTACGACTAGAACAGCATCTTTTACCTCTGCCTTATCTCTTTCATAAATCATAGAATCATAGAATGGTTTAGGTTGGAAAGGACCTTACACAGTCATGCCAAAGCCTGATGTGAACCCTGGAGCATACCATTGCAGTTATATACTTTCTGGAAAGGACTATTCTACTGCATGAAATGAACACCCTTCTTTCCATTCTTCACTTGATGCCAGATTAAATATTAAGAAAGCTAACATTTACTTCCTAATTGTTTGCATACTATTCGATGATTTGTAAACTAGCAGGAAATGAAAGCGCACTAAATTTATCAAACTCAAAGCTTTTGGGCTAAGACTTCAGAAGGTCTTTGAGGGAATAAAAGAGAAGTCTATGTCTTTCCACTGTATCTCCTCACAAATACTGAATGAACTACAAATTGATTAGGATGTAATTACACCTGCTCCACTACCAAGAGTGCGCAAATAAAAAGGATAGTATTATTATTTTGGGGAAATTTGAAAAATATCCAAATACATGCAGAAAGCTGAAGTGTAACATCATTTTGAACACTAAAAAGACAAGGTATAAACATGCAAATGAGAAAAGGGCTTTTGAGGCAGAGTTGTATTTCTCAGGCCAAGATCTACTGTGAGCTAACCACTAACGCATACACAAGTTGGAAGCCGTCAGACATGGGAAGGATTCTAATCTGTGCTGTATAATACTCAGTAGCAATGACCCAACAGAAGGAAGGGGTCTGTAAATGAATTACGCAAGGACACGTATATAATTTCAGAACAGTACCAGCAGACTGGAATAGCTGCAAACACAGCATGTGCCAAATGCAGAATCAAGACAGCAACTGTTAAATGTTAGTGCATCAAGTGAGGTGAATATGCTTTNAAAAAAAAAAAAAAAAAAAGTAATGCAACATATGAGAGCACATTATATCATTATATTAAAAAGGATGTGTTTAAAAAAACCTTCAGGTCAGTACTCACTGGATGGCTGTATCCCAAAGCATTGCTATCTGACCAATAGCATAAACAATACTTGACTATTTAATATAGCTGAAAACTGAACTAAAGTGATTAATTGTCGCAGAATTGAGTAAGACTTGCACCTGGAAAGGCCGGGCACCTAACTGCTAAAAGCAGCAAATGATGGAGGAAAAAGCCATCCCCATTCTGGTTTTCACTTGGTTTGGAATTAGGAATAAAATTTTTTTATGGAACACCTTTCCATAAATATCAATTTGATTGATGTTTAAAAACTGCAATACTATTAAAAACTCTGTCGATTTATTCATCATAGTTTAATAATGAGCCAGGATGCCTATTCCTCCAAATTTGAAAAACACAATATCTACCCGTCATGTGATGACTCAGGGCCAATGTCTTCGCTATTGTATCAAATATAGCTGGAACCAACATTGGTTTCATACCTAAAAGGGATACAGAATGATACAATGATGTTCTCAGCCTTTGCTTCTATGCAGTATGTTGACTTTCATAATTTACTTGATACAGTGACTTATTATAAAACTGCATTTAGCAATGTCTTTGATGCATTTACTATTTGCAAGCCACTCTGGATATACTACCAAAAAGAAAGAAAAAACTCACATCTGTTTCGTTAAAAATCAGCCTTTCATTTGATGGGCTAATATATATACAAACTAGATGTTCCTGAAATAGGAGGCCATAAATCCTTCTAGATGTTAAGAAGTACTCTTACGGGGTAGGACCCAATTCATTACCTTCCAGTCCCCAATTTCAGTTTACGTATGAAAGTTATTCATTCTAATATGAGGAAAAGGAAAAAATACTCCTCAGGAGTGGTCTGCCTACAAATGGATAGCAAATGAAACACCATTTCTGTACTGCTTTGTGCATTTTTCACAACAGGTGCTTTACACATTCACCACTACAATCTATTCCACTAAAAATATAACTAAACTTTCAAAAATAATGTATCGTTTAAATTACAGTAAAAATATTGTTTCATGGAGATGACTGCACATTAGTCTCAAATATATTCCCATAGCCTACTGCTAATCTTTAAAAATCAGAACAAAAGTTTGTTTCTTAACCAACTGAAATGCAAACCCAGAAAACTGGAAAGTAAACAGAGCATATACTTTGAAGGTAACTAGGAAGTTGGAAAACTGAACAAATAGATGACTACTAGGATATCACTTTTCTTCCTGACTATATTTCAAATAGACTTGAAATGATTAAGAATGCAATTTTTCTAGAAATGGTTAATGTGACATTCATGGCCAGTACTTCAGCATATTTCCTTTGTAAGTTTTCCAATTCAGAAGTGCTCCTACAATATACTAAATTGAGAGCTTAACAGTTCATGGGAAATTCCTTCAGTTTTCATTTGTGGATCTAGAAAAGGTTCTCTTCATTGTGTTGGCTTACTTTCCTTCCTTCTTTCATCCCCACTTCTTCCCTTCATTTCAAAGGGCAGATCATGCAACAAGTGGTAGTGTTTTATTTTGAATTTTTCCATCTAAATTTTGCTAGCTCAAAAGTTCCTATAGGAACTGCTAGAACTCCTGCCCCATTTTACAGGTTTTCATCTAGGCTTGGAAATAGTGTGCAAAGTCGTTCTCTCATCCACCTCAGCACAAAACAGAATGAAAATGCGCAACACTTCAGGAGAAAGAATTCGGTGACACAAAAATTGGAACAACTCAAACGTAAACACATGAAAAGTGGTATCATCTAAGCAGTCCTACTCTCAGCTACTTCATATATAAAAACTGAACCTCCTCCTCTGAAAGAAAACAGATGGATGAGAAGACTTTTCCCAAAAGGAAATAATTTGCTTATTTGCTTAGGGGCATATACAATTACATTTCATGGTCTGTATCAGCCAACCATGAAAAATGTCCTTAAATGATCATTGTGAAAGCTGTATATAATGGGATGAATGTTAAAAGATTTCTAAAACTTTAGAGAACATATAGATATGACTAAATGGCTGAAATTAGTCAGAGAATCGCTGTAAACACAGTGAATACAATACTTGTAGGATGGTAAATCCCAAACAACTGGTTAGATTAACATTTAGAGTCTTACATCTCTCTGTTTAATGATCTCTACCTTAAAATTTTCATGTCTCAACTCTTAAGAACAAATAACGCAATACGCCATGACTGAGTTACCTCTTTTATGATCTTAGTAAGTCCTCATAATTGCTACTTATTATTATAGGATGCACAGCACCTCTGACAAGAGCAATACAAGTATTACAGGACCTTGACCTAATTCCTAAATATTCTCACTTCAGAGTTTTTGACACAAATTGTCAAAATGCCTACCACTGCCCATAGATTAATTTCTCCAGTGCTCAAAGACATCAACTTCATTACCCAACCTCAGGAACTGGAAGACCACCAGACTGCTCTTTAATACTTTTCACATGTGATTTCCTCAACGTGTATGGGTATATTCCCATACTCCATCCCTGATACAAGTCAATCATGTGACCTTAGATTCCATGGTTATGGCTTTCTCTTCCTAGCTCCACATTTTTAGTTACTGAACTATGCTAAAAAAATAAAAACTGTATAGCTGGATCTCCACTTCAAGGCCTCTTTATAACTGTGTGGCAGGGACTCATCACACTCCATCCTCCTAGTAATACCCAAAAGACCCCAAAATCCTGAGTAGCTAGAGTCCTACCTGACTGGAAGATAGAGTGAAAATCCTGTATCACCAACCCTAAAACCAGAAAATCCAAGTCAGGCCTACTAAAATCTGAGAATTTCAGTAGTCTCTTGAGCCTCTTTGATTTAGGATGTAATAATGTATGTCATAATCACAGTGTTTCCAGTCTCCTGCCTTAGAACATGATTCAGCGTCTATTACTGGATTTCTTATGGCACAATGATCTATGAGCCCTAACCTTCTAGCTCTGCAGATCAGCCCCACCTGCCTACCACAGTCATATACACCTCAATCTTCCCACTCAACCTTTCCATTGTCCTCTGCATATCTCTGCTCTTCTTGGAAGTCCAGGGTTCTCCAAGACACTTTGTAGCCCTGAAAGGATGTCAGGGAGGTGGCAAACCCAGAATTAGTTCTTCATCTCTTGAACTGGAGGGGGCTTACCTGGCTTCTTCACAACCCTTCCCAAACCTTGTGCAAGACATGAAAAAGAACATGTCCTGTAGAAAATTGGTATAGCCACCCCGAGGAGCTTTGGTTTCTCCAAAATTTAAAAATTCTTTTAGTACAGTTGAAGTACAGACCGTGAAAAACTAAGAGGAGACAGAGAGATCTGATTTTTCTTTGCAATTGTCACAGCTGGCTGCTCATTCCAACAATGTGGGAAACAGGAAAATAGGAGACAGACATGTTTCTCCTGAGTTAAGCAAAAAATTGTATGATGGCTGAAGTTTCTTATGAAAGCTACCTCCACTTAAAGCAAAAACTATACTTCTAATGAAAAAAAGGAGAAATAGAAATACAGAAACTGCATAAATGACAGTGCTCCAGAGTTATCTTTAGAGAAAATAAAGCCAGTATGACATTGGTTAAACTGATGTCATGAACTTGTCTCGTTAAAAACAAATATGCCATCATACAGTGTTGCATCACATATTAAGTCTCTTTTACTACAATTAATAGTTTAGACAAAATCTAGAAATTACTTGGATAAATGCTGGTGTGAAAATCACTTACATGAATGAAAAAAAAGCACCAGTTTCCCCACAGGAAACCTCCCAAACAAGCAATAAACAAAGAAACTGCCCAGAAGTGTCTGTTCATGGAGAGAAGCATGCATCTGTAGTAGGAACAAATTCATCTGCAAGTAAAATTGGAGCAGATCGACAAAGAGCAGAGTAAGGTTTCACAGTTACACTCTGTGATTTTGCATAGCTGGAATAGGGTAGATACCTCACAAAAGTATTTTATTTTGAGGTGCCCCCTGCCAACTATGAGACTATTATTCTAAAGACACTTGACCTTTCTGCTAGGAAACTTATTTGGACAAAAAACCCCTTATGAACTATTGTGTTACTCAGAACAATTGAAATTCATTTAGCCATACTGTTTACAGTATGAAGCTTCAACCAACCAGTAAAGTAACTTCAATTCTCTTTGGGGCCCCACAGATCCCACAGGAAACATCCTGCTCTAACATTCATTTTAAAAAGGGGTCTCCTCCTGCAGAAAGGAGCTCTTAAATTAACAGGTAGTAGAAATATTTGAAGATTCACTGCTGATTTAGCCAGGTCAGAGCTATTGTCAAGAATGGAGCAGCATTTGTCTCCCTGCTCTTTATCAGCACACAGAAAGCTTAAACCCTACTTAAGCCCAGAAGTTATTTCTGCAGTTGCCTCACACAGCTATATTCTTTCTACTAGATATCCAGACTGTCCTAACCAGATTCAATTCCACTTACTCATGGAAATTAAAGACTCTGAAACCACACACTCTATAACCATTTTCTGAAGTTGAATTCTTCAAAATCTGACTTTGATTTCTTCTCTGATGAAGACTTTTTCAAAATCTGATTACCTGCATTCACCGGTTATGGGAATAAAAAAACAAAAGGAAGGTGGTAGATATTTTTCACTACCTCCCCAAAGTAGAAGAGTTCCTAAGTTAAAGGATAAGTATAATTTATTTGGATATACCTAGGTTACTTTTGCAGAGACCAGAGTTGTTAACACATACTAGTAATGGTTGAATTTTTACACATGCATCTTATTTTCTTTCATGGCCATTGACTTTTTCTGTTGGTGTTCTGAGATTAAATGCTGTACCCAATAACACTCCCTCTTAGCCTAGTTCTGGTAAACACCACTGACCCAAATTCAGGATCTCCTATAGCAGTGTCAGTGTTTGCTCGGGTGTCCCTCTGTTGAACTTTGATCAAAAAGATTGTTTAGGAAAAGAAGTGAATGTTCTTTCTTCTGAGAGACAATATGATCAAGGATGCTGAAGAAAGGCCCTGAGAATATGCAGAACAGGTTACACTGATCAAAGTTAGAAAAATAAAAAAACGTAATCTGAAACCATAAGTACAGTCTTAACACAGTAAAACAGGCACACTTTCCTTGAAAAGCAGTAATTTGTAACTTATTCAGATGTCTCAGCTAGGAGTTTCCTCTGCTTATCTGATTCTTCAAGTCTAGATATGCTACAATGCTGTAACTGAAAATGGATAGCCGATTCTGTTCTGGCCTGTGTGCTGTAAGACCTGGGAACAGACTAAGGGAATTTTTGAAAAACTTACACAGCTCTGAAGTGTCCCTACTGGCAGTTTCAATAACCTGAAGTCACCAGACAGACACTCATTCCATGCTGTCACTTCACTTTCAGAGTCTTGAATTCAAACTTCCAGACTATGTGAGTTTGCATGTCAGCAGATGGTAGTTAGAAAGCAGCCATTAACCTGCTGGTTTTCCTATTGTTTGCACTGAAACATTTTCTTGTTGTACTGCACGTAACATTTCAACCCGATATTCTTTTATAGTGTCTGACCACACTCTGACATTCCTAAAAGTTCTGAATAGTCTCAGCTTGTCATAACTTCCTACGTCACGAGTATCATAAAAATAACCAAGAACTGACCATATAGCACTCGGTCCAGAGCATCAGAGCCTTATCCCTACGTTGAGTAATTTAGAGCTGCCCCACTTCTCACTCTCTCTTTTCCCTACAATAAATAAATAATTTAAAAAAAGACTGTAAATTTGAAGTTGATTTTTAGAGGACATTTACAATACTGTCTATTTGTGTTAGCACCATCTGACAGAACAGACAGGGATACTTAGTGTGTCAGATGAAAGCTTCATTGTTTATTTTTGTTGGCCTGAGGCCATTTGAAAGTTTTCTTATTCACTGAAAGGAAGGGAGGGCAGGGAGAGGCAGAAATGATGGCTGCTTGGCTTCAGGTGCCTATGACGAACCTACATACTCACTTTTTCAGGGAAAATGTACCTTGTTGCAAATGCAGAGTCCATGACCACAATGAGTAATAGCCACTCGCATTTTTTCAGTAGATGTTAAATTTGGATTGCTGAGCATCAAACAACTTTCTGGCCTTATACACACACAGTTGTAAGTGGAAAAAAAAAAAGAAAATATACTGGTACTAATTATGGTTCCCTGCTAACACTTACCCCCCTTCCCAACTATTCACACAAGTTTTTTCACCTCTGCTATGATACACGGAAGTATCAAAATTCTGAAGCAGTAACTACTCAGGTAATACAAATGTTTGTATCTCCTTTCCAACTTCATTACATACTCATCTGCAGAACAAGCTGTAGTATTTTTGCTCAATACAGTCTACCTTAGAAATGAAAATATGGAAGATGCAAATGAAGCTTCATTTCAGTTGTTTCCAGATTCTATTTTCTTTGGTCTAGAAAGAACACTTCCACCGAAGTGGGTGCCAGTGCATCAAAACATTGTGATGAGTATTCTCATGCTTCCATGTTTTGTATAGGAAATTAACCACTGCATTTCAACTTGTTTTGTCTGTACCGTTGTCTCCAAAATATCTAGCTGTAAATAATCGTTTGGCTGGCAACAGGTCAGCTAAGTCCCAGGAAGAAAAACTACTGATATCCTCTTCAATAAAACGTGCTTTAATCAAAATTGCTGTTTTAAGCAAGAAATTATTTCTGAAATAATTTCTTTCCACCTCCAATTCCTTGTAGTAAAATGAGGCTAATAATATTTCTGTACACATCAAATAAGTTTTGACAATCAAGATGTAGAGATGAAGACCACGCAGATAGGATAAAATCTGTATTATTTTAGTAATGGGGGAAACTGCTGACCCACCAGTAGACTTTCATTAAAACTAGAAATTAACTCAGCTGTCACTGTTTAAGGCTATTTGATGCAGAAGCAGTTACAAGAGAACTTAAGCCCAATTACACACTTCAGTTAATTTTCTTATTTTCACTTCAAGCTGTGAGTGTGATCTTTAGCCCAAAGATGCCGTGCTGCATTTTGCTCATTCATTAAAATCCACTGAAAATGTAGAAAGTTTTAGAATGGCAGCTATGAACAGATTTATTTATTTTAGAAAGTATGACTGAAAAACATTTCTCTGAAAGTCACAGCTACATTAGAATGGTCCACATTTAGAGTAATGCAAATATATTCTGGCAGACAGCAGCAGATGTCTATAGTATCTAATTCAAAGACAGAAAAGCAAGGTGGATGATCATTCATTCCACAGTTACAAGGACAATGTTTATTGCTGTACTCCACATCAAATGTAAAAATCTGAGTGAAGCATCTGAGTACTAAAGAACAGCAGCCAACTTTCTTTGAGTAGGGTGGTATGCAGAATTTGAGTAAATCCTTTTGCTTGTTGAACCTCCACTCTCAAGAAAAGTCCCCGAGACAGCAATGAAGATTCTGTCCCATTCCCTAATTTCCCCACACTACTTGTCCATAGTGATAGTAACCAAGGAAGATCTCTTTTTCCTAGGTTTCTAGGCCCAGTTACTCAGCTAATGACAAAAGTGACCACTATTCTGCTTAATAATTGCCTAATGCTCTTCTATTTAAACAGAAGGGTTTAGGCTCCTGTAAATCATATGCAGCTTGAAAGAATTAAAGCCGTATTTGTATTTTTCCAAACTTAATCTGCACTGCTTTTGGTTTGACACTCCATTTTCCTCTTTCCATTTTGAAGATTTCTTTCCCATGTAATCACTCACCATCAAGCTATATCAAATTATATCCTCAGTATCAAGCACCATCTAGACAACTACATACATGACTAACAACTTGCTGACTAACCACTGGCAATGAATTCAAGTTTCTTCCTGTAGTTTTTGGCATGTAGCTTCAACTGATAAAACAATGGATTGCCGACACGATTCATATTTCCACTGTAGCTGACATCTCTGCTCCACCTGAAATGCTCACCGACCTTTACTTTAGAAAGGGTGAGCTCAGACATGCAAACCACATCTTCGAGGACTCTTGGAAGTTTTACAAACCTTCAGCTCCTACTTGTTTTCTCAAAGAAATTTCTGGGAAATTCTTTACCAAGCCCATGTTGCTTCCCTTTTCCTGCTTTTTAGTTCCTAAGATACTAATCACAAGCTGAAGCTTTCCACAGCCCAAGTGGAGTTCAGTGAAGAAAGAGGAACCAAGCTATATTGGAGGCACCAGATGCTGATGCCCAGTTACTTTAAACCCAGCAAACAGCCCTCAACATCCTAAAAGAATTAGCATTAGAAATGGATTTCTAATCGCAGACACAAAACGTTAGAAGGTGTAATAAAATTCTGGACAGGTACACTTGACTTGTGTAACAGAGTGATTATGCCTACTTACACCAGATTGCTACCTATATGACAAGGTACTGACTTCAATGGTGTAATTCAGAAAAACTGTGGATAAAATTTCAAAATTGAAATCAAAACACCCTTCTAGGAAAGACTGTTTGGGGAGAGAGTAAGGCAGAAAAACATCCAAAGGAGAATAAGGATTTTTCTATTACCATGGAGTACGGAAGAAAGAGCATTTATCAAAAACAAGGAATTTGGGGAAGTTCTAGTATAGCATTTGCACCAGAATCTGCGAAAAAATATTCAATGCGCAACACAGGCTAATTAAGTTAAATTATTTTTTAATTTAAGTTTAAAGGTAAAGAAATACTGCACATAAACTTCCAATGTATTGTGGGGGTTGGTTGGTTTGTTTTTGTAAGAAAAAAAAAATCTAACTTTTTTGTGTCCTATTTTTAAACATTAGGCCAAAGTTTTCCTTAAGGAAATTCAACATTTAAAGAAATTAAGACTCTAACTTTGTCATATCTTATAGCACTTATTTTCAATGCTTATACCCAAAATACTCATTCATTTGTAAGGTATTAAGTACAGGAAAGTTCATTCTTAATAAGTACTTATAAATATACTAGTAAGTACCATTAAATTTCAGTAAATATTTCTAATCAGAAACAAATGTTCTACAGAAATAAAAAAATGTAAGGAAAACAACTTACAATCTTCAACTAAAGAAATAGAAATTGTCTCCTCATAAAATTTGGTCTAAGATTTTAAGCAGAGAACTCATCTCAAAAGCATTTTCTATATTCTACAGATTACAGTACATATCTGATAGAATAAATATAAGGAATTATCATAACAGTCCTGATAACCATTTTTAATCTATAACAAAAAACTATGGTTATAGATTAAAAATTGTGAAAGTACTGTCAGGAAGATCAAACTACTAACAGGCACCTATACAGAAGAATTTCCTTCTTATCTCTCTCTTGCACTATAGAAATTTAAGACAGTACTTATTCCAATCATGGTGTTCTAAAGCATACCTTTCCCCCAGCCCAATAAATTAAGCTAGAGCCAAAAGTCTTCACTAAAATTTATGAGATATCATTAAACCATTTGAACAACTCTGCCTTCAAGGGAAGGCTTAATTAAAAGATTTGGTGACTACTTTTTTACATTAAAGCCACATGAAACTCACATTGTAGCAAGATCTGAACTTTGAATTTATGTGGTGTTTATCTGCCTGAGGTTACCAAAAATCACATCTAACATACCTTGGCAAAAAAGACTGTGAGGTGTGTTTCACTGCCGAGTATCCAAATGGGAAATTTTGGAGATTTCAAATAGGAGCCAACCTTAAAAAATACAACAAAATCAGAAATGCAAAGCAAACCCAGAAAACTCATCCAGTTAGTGATCAAGTTAATGACAATTCAGTTAGTGAAGTCCCAACTGCTCTGAAAACTACTATAAAATGTTCAATAAAAAGACAAAACAATGTAAAATACTTAAGATTCTAATTTTGATCACTGATTCCCGTTTGACTTGGAAAGCAACACAGCTTATTATAATTAATTGAAATAACATCAGTGAGAATGTGGTATCAACAGTATTCCTTATTTCAACCTTCGAGACATGCTTCAAACACTGCACACAAGTAAGTACTCCTATGCTTAACACCACTATAATTGGATGCTAAATGAGGTAGAAGTCCACTTGACTTATTAGCTGGTTTTGCATCAATCAATTCAGAATTGGAACTTCTTTAATAAATGAAGGGACAGTTAGTTACAGTCAATACACCCACATTCTGGAAAGTACATAATCCTCTTTAACCCTGAGCTAAGTTAAAGGACTTCAACAGAGATTGAAAAGGAAGCAAAGAACAACCAAAAAGCCTTTTCAAATTAAGAGTATTAATGATGTTTCACAAGTAGTATTTGTAAAGCACAAAATTTCTCAAATAAAAACCTTAAATCAAGAAATTTTGTGTCACAATGAGAAGAAACAATATGGACTAGGTTGCACTTTAGTTACTTTCAGGCTCTTACAGATGAATACATAAAGTAACTTTTAGGTCTTGAATGTATTATATTCAGAATACACTTACTTAATAGTAGTTTTAATATTCTTACTTATGGCTATTTATTTTAAATGGAAGACAGTGATAGCATAAAAAGTGAACAACAAAACTGCAACATTCACAATAGCAAGCCACTTTGGCACTTGACAGTTTTATAACTATTTGCATAACTTGCATTAAACATTATTTTAGTAAAAACATAAGCTTCTAACCAGCTATACTAAATTGGTGCAATAAAGTTCTATTTTAAATAGCAAACAACATTTATTCAATAAGATACATTTAACTATTTTGTATCTGTTTTAATATAGTATTATTCTCAGTTTTAATTTGAAGTTGAACATGCTTTGAAAGTTCTTTAATATCTCCAATTGTACACAGTGAAGCTTTTAGTAATACTGTCAAAGCCCACACCACCTTAATGAAAGAAAAATTTTAAATGATGCAGAAAACAGCTTACCTTACAATATCTCAGAGATTCCATCAATGTCAAAAAGCCTACTGTTGCCTGTTTATGTATACCAAGAAGTTCTGTTCAAAACAAAACACAAAATTTATTCAAGAAAAATCTGCAAAGCCTCTTTTAAGCCATTTTTCTTACTTTTAAAATTGTTGTTATTTGACCAATTTTGAAAGTGATGCGATTTTAGCAACAATGGCAAATCATGAAGGTATAGTAAAAAAACTACAAAGGTTTACTAATTTCCCTCTCTATAAAATATGAAAAGCCAAATTGATGGTTTTAAAAGTTTACTGTTGATAGCCTCTTTTCAAAAGTTGTTGGATTTATTAGATGAAATACTTGTAACTTACACAAAAATTATTCTCAGAAAAATTTAAGAAAAACAGCTACCTTGAAGAAGAAAAAAAACCATACAGATGTATTTTTTTCTTTTTTTNTTAATCATTTCATTTTCTGAATAATAAAACATAATTTTGCAAATAATAGTTTTATTAGTAGGAAAGAAAGCATTCATTCAATTTGATTTACTGCACTGACTTCCATTTAATGTATCATACAGCTCTACGAACACACACAGCTGTCAGGAATAGCTGAAATATTTATGTACTACTGATTGGAAGAGCACTTACAAAGCCTGATTTGAGGCTCTCTAATAAAGAATGAGAAAGCACTTCAATATTCAGTCTTAGAAACTAGTTATAAGGATTTGAAGAAGCTCTGGGCTTACATACACATCATCTCAACAGTGCAAGTTCTGTCTCCTTGAAACAGCTCTGCTAGGTCCCTAAACATTGTCTAAACAAAGAGCACCACATATCTGATCCTGCAAATAAACATGGGAACATATGCCATGATCAATTTAACAAGATTTGTATTTCCTTTTTTCAGAGATCACTGACTTTCATATTCGAACGCTGACTTCTGTATTTGAAAGTTCCTTCTAAAACACTATTTCTCAACTATATTTTTTTAACATTGATTATTCACATACAACAGCATAAAACTATGACATCTTTATCCATGGGCTAAAGCCTTAGGACCACAGCAAGTGAAAGAAACTGTTCTAAATTTAAAAGGTTTCTTGACTTGTAGAAATCAATTCTGCATTTCACTGTAAGCAGTAGCCACGGTATGCCATGCTTCCTTCACCAACTTCAAGTTTACCTCTCTAAATTTTGCAATAGTGCAGAACAGTTATTATAGTAATGTTTTACCTTTTTCCTCTACTGTTAAGCAAAAAAACCCACCACCCCCAAAGCAAAACCACAACTTCTACAAACAAACCCCAAAAATCTTAAAGCCAGTAACTTGCTCACTACCTTTGTGGCCTGGAAGTACAATTCCTTCCTTAGCGTTGTCAGCTATACATATTAAAAGGCTCTCTTTGCAGTGCAGAATTCTTTGATCTGAAACTGCGCTTTCAAGGATTATCTTCAAATTTGCTTGGAATTAGAACATTTCGGGGTGCATAGATAACACGTCGCAGAACCCCATTACCTCACTGACTTATAGCTGTGTTGCTATAAATTGCCATACGCTGAGACAATTCATGCTTTCTATGAGCTGAGGTCAAGAAAGCTAGTCCAATAAAAAGACCAGTGAAGGATCCTTCAAACTAGGGAATAGCTATTGCTCAGAAATAGCACATTTATATGTGCAATGGAGGGAAGCAAATGGCAGAAGTAAGCAACAGTACATTAAAGACAATTTTAACACACTGCATATATTTCTTAAAAAATCACTAATAAAAATCAATTTAAAGTTCAATTTAAAATCAAATTAAAGTGCTAATCAAAGACTTCAGATTCAGGAGCTGATGCTTGGAACAGAACAGCAAAGTCACATATAAATAATATTTACTATACAGAAAATGATTCAGAAAAAAAATAATCAAATTACTAAGTATTTTGTTCCCCTGACAGATAACTAGATGAGAACTCTGACTGATACCTAGAGAGAGCTGGGATCCTGGCTATGACAGTAGCTGCAGAGTGTGAGTATCCTCACCAGCTAAAAGTCATGCTACGTGGTGAGTGTATCTGAAAGCTATCAGATTAACTGACCTGGAGTCACTGGTCTACCCATGCCTCCTCCAGAACTAGTCAACAGAGAAGACAGACCCAAAGGCAAAAATTACTGCCAGGTGACTTAGAAGGAAACAAAGGGAGAGTAGCTGCCCTGCATCAAAGTTCATCCTTGTGAATATTCTCACCCCACGGAAAGAACACACACGCCTGGAAGAGATCTGATAACACGAAAAATCATCTACGAAAATGAAGACCTCTTGTCAGAAAGTTAATTTCTCCTTTCTTTTTTTTAAAAAAAAAAAAGTACTTTTGCAAAGTACTCATATTTCTAAAAAGGGAGAAAAACCGGAGCCTTTAAAAAAAAAGCCCAAACCAATGATGGTTTTAAAATGCAACGATGTTAGCAACCGCAACAGAATAGCGCCACCTAGTGACACCATGGAACACCACAAATCCTTGGCACCACTCGGATAAAACATTTACAGCATTACTTGTGTTCATATTAAATTGCTATACTTCACCTAAGAACGACAGCCTTTAAAAAAAGAAGAAAAAAAAATCTACCTCCCCATATCTTTCTACTGTGGATAACTGTGGCAAGAGAAGAGATTGGAACACGAAGAAAGTTTTAAAGGGGAATATGTAAATAGTCAAAGAAGAGGGATCATTTCACTGGTATGCCAATATAAATTCCAGTTAATAACTCCTGCCCTATTTGGAAAATATGCAATACTGTCAGAGTTGGAGCTCTGAGTATAATCTGCAAACTACCTGTAATTCCTCAAGTTTGTAATTCAGTATTTTCTTTATCACTAATAAAATGACAGTAATTTTAAAATAGCTTTAACATAATTTTAGAGATTTACTTATTAATTAAAAAATTGCTTATCTAAACAGTTGAACAAGAGGTAAAGTGACTTTACATAGCTTCTGAATAAAAATGTAAGGCAAGTGCCATTCTAATAATTCAATATGTGTTTACTTATAATAATAGCATCACCTATGTAGCATTTTTCCTGTTCCTGCATTGTGGCTGAATCTTCTCACTGTTGCTTCATTGCTGCCCCTGCAAATACGCCATGAACCACATCACACCCACAGCTTTCTGCAGTTCTTTAGCACCAGTTTTCCCCCGTGCCCAGGGATACCTTTCCTCCCCCTCGGTTTCAGAAGTTCACCTACTGATTACACCTAATCACAGAAGTACCTGAAATCTCTTTCCATCATGTTTACACACGGAAAAATCAAGCAGTACTCACTGGCAATCAGCTCTGTCCAATACTAATGTCAAACCTTCCAACTTGCAGTCACTTGACCAGAGGAATTTAAGGCAAGTGACCAGCAACCAAACCAGAAAAACATACATAAAGCCAACTTCAGAAATTAGTCAGGAAACACATTCAGTTCTTGTTATTTGGATATCTGCAGNGAACTGAATGTGTTTCCTGACTAATTTCTGGTTATTTGGATATCTGCAACCCTTCTACATGAGAAACTCATAGTGTTGGCAGAAAGGAAGCTGAAGACTACAGCCAAAGAGAATCAAAGTACAGGAGAAATGATTGTAGGAGAAAAGATGACAAAAAAGATTAATAGATAGCAGAAATGTGACAACGTATTCAAAATTCAGTCTTGTCTAACAAGCTGTGAACTGCACAAGCTGTTCTTTGTCCTTCTTTTTGATAGACTACACAAATCACTTTGCAATAGATACTGATTATAGACTTAAGACGGTGAATAAGCTGGTTTTGACTACAATTATCACAAGGACTTAAAGAAAATGGAGGGCTCCCAACAGTAGTTAACTCCAATTACTTGACTGGTGAAAAACTAACAGGACACATAATACCAGATTTTCAAGATGTACTAAAGATTATTTTCTGCTCCTCCTCTCCCCCCAAAGAGAGACAGATGTTGCTATGGGAGCTCTGGTTCTGGATTTTTAGGGCAGAATTGATTGAGAACCTAAATGTGGAATATTACTGTGTGAAAAGAGGGTTCAGTGTTCTCAGAAATGAAAAAATTCCAAGTTGGATACCTAATGAATAAGGTCTACCAGAAAGATAAACTGAAAGGCAAATACAGGAATGAACTGCAAGGCTTCAAAAAAAGTTACATTAAATTGCAGAACAGCAAATTAGCCCAATGTAAAGGAAAACTGAAAGAACAATTCAGATTGATTGATCATGATCTAAAAATCAAAAAGAGAAAATTAAAAATACTGAAGAGAACATATGGATAAAACCAGAAAGGCTAATTACAACAAATTTCAGTTAGGAAGGAGCATGGTGGTAAATGACAACAATGTTCTATACATGCAGCATGAATCAGGTTAGCAATTGACTGATAAAACACAAAAGAAAATTATATAAAGAAAATACAAATATTCAAAGCTATCTTTGCTTTGATTCACAGGAAGGTAAATAATGTCGTATACTCAAGATGATTAACAATGAGATGATGGTGTCAGCTGTAAAGAAAAAAAAAAAGAACAAAATTGGCTAAAAACTGTAAATAAGCCAGACGTGTTCAATCTTGCAGATCCTAATGAAATTTGTTATATAACACTTAAGTAGCAAGACAAAATAACTCTCTGAACCATTAATGATCACCCAACGCATCAAAGATAAAGGAGGTGTCAGGAGAGTAGAAAAGGCAAAACAGGGTACTTACCCTAACAAAAACAACAAAAAAAAGCTAGAGAAATGTATTGGGTTTGCATGGCAAGGTTTTGGTAGCGGGGGGGCCACAGGGGTGGCTTCTGTGAGAAGCTGGTGGAAGTTTCCCCTATGTTCGACAGAGCCAACGCCAGACAGCCCCAAGATGGACCCACCATGGTGAGGCAGGCTGTCCCCCTGCAGCCCATGGAGGTTAATGGTGGAGCAGATATCCACCTGCAACCTATGGAGGCTCCCACACCAGAGCAAGTGGTTGCACCCGAAAGAGGCTGTGACCCCACAGAGAGCCCATGCTGGAGCAGGCTCCTGGCAGGACCTGTGGCCCCGCGGAGAGAGTAGCCCACACCGGAGCAGTTTGCTGGCAGGAGCTGTGACCCCGTGGGGGACCCATGCTGGAGCAGTCTGTTCCTGAAGAACTGAACCCTGTGGAAGGACTCACGTTGGAGAAGTTTGTGGAAAATTGTCTCCTGTGGGAGGGACCCCATACTGGAGTAGGAGAAGAGTGTTAGGAGTCGTCCCCCTGAGGAGGAAGGAGCAGCAGAAACAACGTGTGATGAACTGACCACAACCCCCATTTCCCGTCCCCCTGCACCACTCAGAGGGAGGATGTAGAGAGAATCTGGAGTGAAGTTGAACCTGAGAAGGGTGGGGTAGGGGGAAGGTGTTTTACGATTTAGTTTTTATTTCTCATTACGCTACTCTGATTGGACTGGTTATTGCTGAGTGATCTCCCTGTCCTCATCTTGACCCATGAGCCTTTTGTTTTATTTTCTCTGTGCCTGTCCAGCTGAGGAGCAAGAGTGATAGAGCAGCTTTGGTGGGCACCTGGTACCCAGCCAGGGTCAACCCACCACAATGAAAACCCAAAGAGAAAGGATGATTTTAACCTCCAAGGGGTCACGAAACAAATTAGTAATCTATTTGCATGCACAAGGAAGGACAAACAAACAAAACCCCAACCAACCAACCAAAAAAAACCAACCCCAAAAGCAGTCAGTATAGGCTCATCAATAACAGACTGCAATAACCAAATCTAAACGCCCTGGTAAGAAGTCTACCAAACAGATATAAGAAGAGTTAGATACAATATCCAAATGACATTCTGATAAGTCTGATGCTGAAGTACAGCCTGAATGGAATCATAATCAAGTGGAAGTCTAAAAAGTCTCAAAGGAAATTATACTAGTTGTTCATTGTCAAAGCGGAGCATTTTGATTCAGGTCTTGCATGGATCTGTCTTGAACTTCAGTTCAAGTCAGTATTTTCAGAGATGACTTAGATGATGGAAAATTCCTATAAAAAACATGCTGATGAGCCTGAGATGGACTTTGTAGCAGTGGGAGAGAAGATGTGAACACTTTCAGAATTCAAAGTGCTCCTGCTTTCAGATCATCTTCTCTGTTTGTAAGATCAAATGCAAACAACACAAAAGCCTGCTAATCATCTTGGTGGCCCTCCAGTGGACTTGCTGCACTAGGTCAATGTCTTTCCTGTTCTGGGGAGACCAAAAGTGGACACACCATTCTACATGTGGTCCCAAAAGTGCCATGTAGTGGGAAAGAAACATCACTTCCCTCCAACTGCTGGCTATTCTCCTCCTAATGTAGCCCAAGGTACAGATGTCTCTCTTTGCCAGAAGGGCACGCTGATGACTCATGTGCAACTCACTGCCCACAAGGACCTCAGGTCCTTTTCCAGTATCTGCTTCCTAGCCAGTCAGTGCTGCCCTCTGCTGTTGCATGGGCTTATTCCATTCCAGATGCAGGATTTTGGTGAAATTCATGAGGTTCCTGTCAGTTCTCTAGCCTGATGTGGCTGCTCTGAATAGTGGCCTTGTCTCCAGTGCATTGACCAGCCTTCCTAACCTGCAGAGACTGCACTCCTTTCCATCATCCAGGTCATCAGGTACCTTATAATTTCAACCTTCAGTGAATCCTGGATTGTCAGCTAATGCTAACATCAGAGATTTTGTGCAAGTATGTATTATTTCCATTTGAGGTCTGCTTAAATCACAGGACAGTAAACAAGAAGTCTTTCAAAACAGAAATAGAGCATATTCCTAATCTGTAGGTCAGCATCTCATAATACATAAAAATTACAAACAAGCATAAACTAAAATCAACTTACTCATTCCTGAACATTCTCTGTCTCCATCCCACACATTAGAAACAGCATGCCCCGTCAACAGCAGGTTAATCAAACTTTGGCTATGTAACAGAAAGAAATAGCCTATTAAAAGGGACATACAATTTATTCCTGAAAAAGCAGTTATCTCTAACCAATGAGAAAAGTATTGTATTACCTGGACAGCTAAGCAGATATTCTCTAACTATATTCCTTTAATTAGCATATATTTGTAATTCAGCAATGCTAATATGATCTCCACTCTATCAATCAATTTGATATAAAAAATGTAGCCCTGAATTTGAGAATTATTCCTCTGAAAATTCAGCAATAACAAAGCATTTCCTCAGAACTGATGCACTAAATGGAGTACACAGTGAAAAAGGCATGCTATGTTAAGTGTTGCTTTAAGCTATTACAAAGTTATAATTGAATCTTAGTCGTAATGTCAGTAATTTCCTAAAAGAATGATCAGTTACAGAAACATAAAAAATTAGTCCACTAATCTAAGTGGTAGCCATCATGTATTGCAGCTTACCTTCCATGACCGTAAACAGGATCTATCAATGGCTCAGTTGCATCTTCAATTTCATTTTTTATGTTTTCAATACCCTGCAGAAAAGTTAAAAATATTTTTGCTCTCTTAAGGAATGAATTGCAACATTTACAACAACAGAATGCAATAGTAAACATCAGGAGGCTGATGTTTTTATACTAACTGATACCTAAACACACTTCTTTCTCTTGATAAAGAGATGATAGGGATATACAAGGAAGCATATTTCCAAAATCCGTAATTCTCCCAAACTGGGGTGGGGNGGGGGGGGGGGGAGGGGGGGGGGGAGGAGAAAAAAAACCTTCTGAGCTTTTCAAGTATTTATGCTGGTGATGTACTGTAACGTGAATGAAGATGCCATTCCATCCATTTATCTAGATTTGACTTAGTTTATCAGTTGAGTGCAGTGTTCATCTTTTACAGAAAAAGGGTTACATGATCAAACTTTCTCTTAACAAAGAAGTGGTTGCTCAGCCTGGAGAAAAGAAGACTCTGGGGAGACCTTATAGCAACTTTCCAGTATTTGAAGGGTGCCTACAAGAAAGCCGGAGAGGGACTTTTTACATGGGTATGTAGTGATAGGACGAGGGGGAATGGCTTCAAACTCGAAAAAGTAGATTTAGATCAGATATCAGGAAGAAATTTTTCACTATGAGGGTGGTGAGGCACTGGAACAGGTTGCCCAGGGAAGGTGTGGATGCCCCATCCCTGGAAGTGTTCAAGGCCAGGCTGGATGGGGCTTTGAGCAACCTGGTCTAGTGGGAGGTGTCCCATGGCACCCCATGACACTTCCCATGGCAGGGGGGTTGGAACTAGATGATCTTCAAGGTCCCCTCCAACCTGAACTGTTCTATGATTCAGTGATTCTAAGAAACAAAACAAACACACACACACAAAAAGATCAGACAACCCACAAACCTTTGTCAGTATAACAGAATACAGAAAGAGCAATACTCCAAATCTGTTTGTCCACACTGAATACTGATCCCAAACTGCATCCTTCAATTCAGGGAAGCTTCTGAATGCCCGTTTGCTAAATAAAAGAAAAATAAAAAATAAAAAAAAAACAAACCAAAAGAGGAGAATGCATTTAGAAGAAGCATTAGAATAGTGTCACAAAGCACAAACAAGAACTATTAATACCTAATATGAAAACGTAAAAGCAGAGTAAAACTGGTGTTATATACAGAATGACACAGCAGCTGTTCTGGAGTTACTGTAACTGCCACAGAGTCATTAGTATTTACCCATCAGAAGAGGAGAAATAATTCTGGAGCAGTGTGCAAAAATGAATACAGTTTTTATATGCAAAAACTAACCATAAAGTTACATAATACGCATGAAAGAGCTGAGTGGCTTGAATCAGTAATTCTACAAAACAGTTACTGAAATTGTGAATAGACTGTATGTCACCAAAATAACGTTTGCACTATATAGTGTCCTGAAAGACATTCAGTCCATGAACAGAGAAGAAAAAAAACCTTCTACATAACCAGGTAAGACTATCTTTCAGGCTTTTGAAGTATTTATTACACTTCCCATAAGAATTTGATTTTGTTAGTCTCTAGCTTTGGAAAAAGCAAAATGTTCAAAACCTTAAGTAGTACATTAACATTTGGGAAACTATGTGGTTGTATAAAAGGGTTGCTGCGTGGATGATAAGGTAACACCAGGTAATCGTATGTTTAAAAAGAAAAAAAGTGAAATAAAAACAGAGGAATGGAAGAGATCCATCAAGATTCCAGTGAAGTAATACACTTTCTATTTCTTGGGATATTGAGAGCTAAATACTGCTTTTCAGAACACAAACATTAGTTTTTATTGAGTAATTCGAACTAGATCACACTCTCTGCTTATCTTACACAAAGGTAAGGTATATTAGGTATATTATTTTATTTTTGATTTCTTGGATACTTTTAGTAAGTCTTGTTTAAAAAAAAAGAAACAAACATGGGCAAAAATATATCCATAGATGGGTTTACTCGGGCTAACACTTGAGATTTTTAAACTACCTTTCATTATCCACAGAGTATATGAGGCATACAAGGTATGCAAGGCAAAGTCAGTTCTGAAATCCATCACTCAGCTCGATTTTAAGACATATGCCAGAGTGTTCATTTCCAATGACAAAGACTGAGAAAAACTGAAGCACATACCATAAGTCCAAAGATCAAGGAGGTGAGTGGGAGGGAGGGGGAGGGCAGGAAATTAGTGTTTTGATCAGAGAAGGTAACAAAAATTATATTCTCTCTTTTCTTCTTTCCTCATATGACAATGGGTTTAAAGAACAAATTATAATTACTATCGATACAATAAGCAGTAGTTATTTCAGTTCTAATTAGTAACATTTTCAATCTCAAGTGTTTTTTGAAATTCTGTTGCTCTTTGGGGATTTATTTGCATAACAATCACAATTGTTCATCGTGAAAGTAAAAGGCTATTAGCTTTAAAGATAAACTCACTAGAACAGTAAACTCTGTATTTACACCCCAAAAAGAGAACAGTGTTTAAAATAGGAAACAAAAATCAGTCTTGTATATGAAACATTTTTATAAATGTTTCTTACATTGTCCCAAATCGGGAGAAATACTAGATGACAATTTTTCAGTATATGTATCATGTATTTCAAACAGAATCACCTGTGAAGACTGTTTATAAAAACATTGAGGATTAACATCTTTAATGTAAATGTGAGTCTTATTTAGCTGTGTTTATATACTTGAAATGCACAAGTTATCTGGCCAATTTTGCACATTACATTGCTCCAGTTTTATTTTAAAGCCCAATGTTTACACTCAAAATAATATTCCATTTTTAACTGTAAAATGCAAAAGAACCCCCTCCCCCCCAACCCAAAACTGGAAATCCAAGTTTAACCTGATGTGTAACACACACAAAGCTCCTCAACATACCCCTTTCAGGGCTGCGAATATTAGTGTAACTTCAAAATGCTGTATTTTAAATGTTCCAACATATTACTTACTGAATTAATGCATGAAATCGCTCAAAGCCAAGCTCTTCGACAGCCAAGGCAGCTATACACAAGAGACACTTTTCAGCACTACACATGGCAAAAAATGACACAAGATACACACAGCAAGCTAGTATACTTTCAAGCTTTAATTATATTTTTAATATTTAATCCTCCCTTGACATTTAAATTTTTTAACTCATTAGTATAAACTAATTTACTGCAACATTAAGATTCCACCATACAAATTAGTGAGAACATTTCTATTTGGACTAATCAATTTATTAAAAGCACAAAGCCACTGGAGTGTGTAGCCTTGAAAATATTTGTCAAATACTAAGCTGTTAATTTTGTACAAAACATGGCTGTCACAAAGTCATCAAGCATATGCATACTATAGATATAATTTTGCAGGTCAACAAGAAGTATTATTTCCTAGAAAAGCAAGCATGACTATTTGGATCATTTTATCAATGTAGGTAAGCTGTATTTTTTCTTAAAATATATATTTCTGTTACTGAAATGTTTGGGTGTTATTTTCCCTTTTAATGCTTATTTATTACAACAAATGAGTAGAATTATTCTACACAGTATTACACATCCTGTTTTTAAATAAATTCTCATTGTTTTCTTTCAATAATGGATAAATAGCCTTTCAAATAAGTGTCACATCCAAGACAGAAAAAAAATACAGCATTAGTGTCTTCCCAAGTTCAACACAGGCTTTATACCTTTGTTCCCCTTGCAACATTTTCAAACAAAGGAGATGAAATGAACTTTTAAAATCAAATTTTCTTTTACCAACAGGAAGTTACACTCACCAGTTGCTTAATTATCAAATTCTATAGGCATTCAAATATCAAAACTATAGTAGTCTTTAGTGCCTTCTACGTCCACAAGGACTTTATCTTCCCGCTAGTGGAATAATATACAAATCAGATAGATCTGCTTTCTCATAAAGGCCACTTAATGCTGAATATTTAAATGACGTCTGATCATCTAGCTACTGAATTTGACTGCATATAATTCATTAAAGACCTGAAGCCACTAGGGGTAATACAACTGATCAATTCCTCCCACAAGAATTCCAGAAAGGGTGTTTTATGCCCTGATTGTATTTTGAAAGATGCACTTGTTTGCCTACATGCAAATAGAGCTGATTTCTCCAGCAATAGAATACTTTCATTTTCTACTTCAGAAATGAGGCAGCAGTAGTCTTAAGAGTGTAAGTTTTTGTCTTGTGAAAAGCTATAAGGAATTGCTAAAATTAGGTGACTAAGAGCAAAACTGGACTTAAGAAAATCTATTTTTAAGATACTTTTGAAAAGTATGAAACAATCTAAATTGCAGAAAATTTCCAAACATACCTTTTTTTTTCCTTTTCTTTTCTTGTTTAATTAAAAATTGTTTTTATAAGAAAAGTTATAAATGCTACAGGAACTAACCCTGCTCCAAGAACATATATTTTTTGAAGCAGAAAGTTAAAGGGACTAAATCATATAAAGCAATCTTTGAACCTGGGAACTTGCACTACTACAGCCAACGCATGGCCAACAAGTCACTGGTGTACACCACAAAAGCAGATGAAAAATGCAATTGCATTCAGTAAGTGTGCTCGAATCCACCTTTTGTTCACACAGCAGGATGATAGGCAGTTTCATTCTGTTACTACAGAACAGAGTGAAATGGTAAGAGAACTACTATTTGAAACAAAGGGAAATTAGTAGAAATCCTGAAGAGAAGTGTAGTTATGCATAACCCAAACAAGGTTAAATAAAGACAGTGCTTAATGGAGAGGAAAACAACCAACAGCAATAGAACTTGACCTGTATGAGAAATACAATTGTATAGAAAATCTTTAAAATTATACCCTATCATGCTGTGTCTAATCATATTTCATGGTTTTATTATATATTCCCATATTCAATTCCCAAATAGCAATAGCTTGCCATGTGGAGTTGTATCTGTAATACTCCCCCACACACAAACCATCTCCTAAGTCCTACCAACTATGACAATGCCTGTTTCTATTTTTATTGATTACAGCAACCAAGCAAAAAATAAATTTATTCCTTTGCACTAGCAGTAACAGAACTCTGCATTATTAACATATGCCTTTGTCCCAAGCCTAACCAGGCAAGAAGCTGGTCTACGGTTAAACAGGAGGACAGAAAAGAAAAAAATCCACCCTAACAAATATATCGTAAATCAGGAAGTGCATTGCATTACACATATAAAGTAAAATACTGTTTTAACTGTAGAGTACATACAAGAGGTACATTCAGTGTCTACCAGGGAATGTAGAATATGAACAGTGAAAGAGATTAACTTTGCTCATGACAAAAGCAGACTGTTCATGGTAAATGCATCCTGCTTTTCTTAAGCACATTCCATGGTATTAAGGACAAGTCAGGCAGAACTTATAGACTTGGTACAGAAATATGAAAAATGTAGATATGTAATAGATGGATTAGTTCATTAAATGTCAGTGTTGAGAGCAATTATTAATCGAGTGTGTGTTTAAAAAGACTTTCTGCTGAACATTTTCTACAGTCAGAAGTTCTTTAGAATAACACAATATATTAATAAACAGGACAGTAAAAGCCTATCGATAACTGTGCTCTACTTCACTTTCTCTTCAAAGGAAACTTCATAATATGAGCAAGAACTTCAGAGATAACTGAAAAATCCACACAAATTAGGAATTTCAGAGTTACAACTGCCTTATTGAAGATTTTTTTTTTTAACAGAAAAGTCGTAGCTACAACTTTTTGTACAATACTTTTTCTTAATTAAAAAAAGCTCACTTTGGAACTCTTACATTGGGACCTTCTGTTTTTTCAATCAAGTAACATTTTAATTATTATTGTTTCAGCCTTCTAAAGCACATGGAGCATTTGACAGAAGCAGATGAAGATGACTTGTAACATAAAGAGCTCCAGCACTACTAATTGCTATAGCTAGCTGCACACGGACAAATCTACTTTTACAATTCTTACTTTGTAGTTATGCCACAAACTGCCGAATAACATATTCCTTCCATCAAAAGATGGCACCTTTATAAGCATGTTCTCATATGAAGAGTTTTTCATACTTCTTAAGGGACACATTGGGAACAAAAACTAAAAGAAAAAGAAGCTTATCTTTTAACACGTTAGGTATCTTCTATTGAATAACAAATACACATCTCAATGATCATGTGTGCACATATAAAATTTCCATGTGGTAAGATACAACTGGGGGCAGCAGATGATGTTCACTGGATCCTTGATGTCAGTAACTAATGAAGGAATCAAGACATTTGCTAATGATCTAGATCTGCTAATCTACTAGAAGGTGATTTGATTAAACTTTTTTGGTACTGCATGGAATCAAACCAAGGGAAAAAGTACTTTTCCATAACAGGGGATCCAGAATATCTTGAAACAGATAAAGCTTTGCTGAATTTCCTACAAAAGCTCTTCTGAAATAAAGCAACAAGTGACAAAGCATTCCTCTAGCGTTAGGAAGCATGTAGATTTTTCCAAATTAAAGACACATCAGGTCCCAATAAATTACAAAATAAAATTGAAAAGATTATGTAAATTGCTCAAATTCAAGAGAAACATTTATATTAGAACTCCAGTGATAGACAGCACATTCCTTTCGACAAAAATGATCAATGACTCTAATTACAACAGACAAAAATCTGTCTATTGCTAATGGAATCACAAAGGTGAAAACCCCCTCTGTGTAATAATAAAAAGCAGTGGCCCCTCAAAACCAACATAATACTTCACTAAGTGATGAGTAATTTAGAATAGAAATACATCTTACAAGGTTGTTCCTCTTGGCGACTAGATTCTGCAGGACTTTCAGAAATACTAGCAGTTTCTTCAGTTGTTTTTCCTCTTATCCATGTTGCCAGAGAGTACGACTCAGAATTATCAGAGCAAGCCATTTCCAAAATATCACATAATGTATGACAGAGAAGGTTCTTCTGCTCCTCTTCTGAAAGATCAGAAACCTACATGAGTTCAATTGCTGCTAATCAGTATCTTATATAAGCTACTAGTACCTTTTTTATATGTTAATTTTATCTAAATAATTGAGTTTATTACTTTTATCTTATTAATTATTAATGTTAATTGCTGTTTGACTATACTGGACCAAAGAATTATAAAGCTGTCTTTAGAAAAATGTGTTTTAATATGACTTCTGATCCATTCCTTTCCTAACAATAGATTTCAATCAAATATTTATAAAACACAGAAGTACTACAGACATATGTAGACCTCACAAATGGGAGTTTAGAGACATGTAGTATACATACTGTATGCCTCATAAAATGGCATGGGAGCACACTTAAACAAAAAGTGTAAAATATTTTAAATTCTTTGTACTAAGACATGCTTTACAAATAAATAAAATGGAAAAAATGAAGAAGAAAAAAAAAAGGTCTCAGTACCTGGACAGTCCCTCCAAGTAGACTTTTCGCTGGTAAAAAGCCTCTTCAAAAGGAATGCCTTTGTTATCAAAGCATAAAATAATATTACAATACAAGACAACAACAACTTTTACATTATGTCACAACCTCTATACCTAAGCATCTTTGCATGTTATTAGAAGGGTTTCAAGCTAATCATTGCTCAGTATGAGACCCTGAGCCTGCACTGTTTACTGATTTTTCCCATTCAAACTAACTACAAAGGTGGCCTCATACCTGTGTTCGCTATTGTTGAGTTTGAATTCAAGTACGCTTCAAATAAACAGAGTGCATATTTACATAAACATCTCTAGACTCACAGGACTGCAGTAATGGAGGCAGAAATAGTTTGCAGTGTAAGTGATGAGTAGTACAAGACATACCCCTTTGGTAAAGGGCCCACCTGTTTTGACCATTGTCAAGTCATAATTCACAGATCAAAGAAAACCTATGCATCTCCATATCCCTGCTGTGTTTTCCATCAACAGTACTGTTGCAATTACAATAAAACTAAAGAAGATGCGCTCTAAGTTACAGAGAAGGAACAATGAAAGAACAATCTTTGGGAAGCAGGCTCTTGGTCTTTCTGATTATTCTACTAGATGCTGTTTTAGGTATTTCCAGCACCTTAAAAATAGCTCCTTCAACTTTCACTTCTTCCCTGACAGACTCACTCTGTTCTCCTGTCACAGGTCTTTAGCACACCTTTTTTAGTAACTCACAGCAGCAGTAGGCACTGCAAGATCTGTTTGATCCCCTCCTCCTTCCCTAGCCGGAACTCAGCTCACTTTTAAACACGCTTTAAATACTCAATTTCAAGGAAGTTGAACTACATATAAATCTGGAAAAACGCTGTCTATAAGAAGATTTGATATGGTAAAAACTTGGTGCTGCCTTTAAGAGCTGGCTAGTGCTACTCTCTCCATTCTCCCCAAATAAAAGACCGGTAACTCTAACATCAGAGGCCAGACACTCTACATCTCATTTTAAGACCACTGAACTAAGCAGAGCCATGTTAGAGTGCAATTCAGAATAAAAACTTTTTCTATTGGTTGTTTACAACCAAAACAAGCGATGCTCCTTCCTATGGTACAAGTCTTTTGGCAGGACCAGCATTTAGAGTGTCTTGAGGTAACCATAACAGAGGTTTATGACTATCACGTTACACACGCCAGAGATGCAAACAATTCCACGATGCCAGTTGTCTGACCCAGGTATCTTCCAGTTCATGATCAGATTAACTCTGCCACAGGACTTTAATATGTCCCCTATCAGTGGGCAAAGCCTCAACTCTGACCTAGACCTCCCTGCAGAATTCGATCTGTGCATAAGAGGAGTGAAAAGCAGGTTACCAGAAAAACTAATCTGGCCCATGACTCAATGTCTGCCTGTCTCTCTACAGGGTGCTCCTGAATGAAGAGCATTGAATGAAGAATGAAGAGCAACTGCAGATCAGGCAACCTGCTCTAGCAGAATGGATCCAGCCTACAGATCACCTATCCACACAACAGTCTGAATTGCCCCAGAAACAGCATTTCAGAGTATGCACATAGCCTACAAGACACAATGGGGTAAGAAACTAAAAATTCACCATCACAGTCAGATGAGCGTATCTGAAGCACAAGTGAAATCCTAAGCAAGTATCCAGAATAAAATATATTCACCTGACATACTTCAATTATTCTAACTAGGACTTTGAAAGTATAGCATTTCTCCTTTTCTTACGTAGCAAACGTTGTTAGGTTTGAAAATCAATTACTTCAAGTATTTCTAATACAGTTTGCTAAAGCAGCCATTGTTACACAGGTATTACCCTCCTTAAAGACAGGGAATCTGATAAGAAAGGATTAGGATTGCATTTATATGTGATCTTTTATGTCTCCCCTTTATCCTGCATTCCTCACTTTAATGTTACCTCTGCTTGAATCAACCTGACGCACTTCCTCAAACAAATCCACTTCTGCAAAATTATAGTTCAAAATCAGCCCATCTCTGCCTTTTTACTGAGTTTTTTGTCTCCTCCACACTATAATTATGAAATCAAAATACAACTGATCTGCAATATCTTCTGTATTTATTTTAGTCCCACATATATATAGAAAAGAATAGATTTTGGGCTTACTAATTTTAAACCATTCCTATAATAAATGCATCTTACCTGTACAGGTGCAATCACTGCACAAGGGCCACCTTCAAACTGTTCTAATGCAGTTGATTCTGATTCACTAAAGACAAATCCTGCCATATAAAAAAAAGACTTTATTTAGTGAACTATGTAAACAAGTACATGTTTATGTATAGTCCTTCCCTAACAGAAATGACACCTGAATTATTCACCTTTAAAGATAAGATAGGTTTTCAAGACTTTTCCCCTGATCATGCAACAGAATGTGGTTAAACTATCTGAAGAAAAAAAGTCACAGAAATGAATTATTTATCTCAGCAGTGAAATCATGATCACAAGGGGCCCCAGCTAGGGGTTTAAAAAAAAACCAAAGGATTTTTAACAGTAAAACTGACACTAGGGCACATGGGGCTGGATACATAAACCACAGTTTTTATTTTATTATGGTTTATTTCTTACAAATTGATTAAAATTTGTTTGTAAGTGATAATATTTTGTCCCACGTATGTAAAAAAAATAATCATCTTTGGACCTTCTCCATGCATAATACATTTCTATTCCCTATGAAGGGCACAGTATGCCTCCCACTGATCTCATTTTTGGCCTATCAGTGCTTCCTATTAAGACTGAAATATGCTGAGTAACTCAAATATTCACTTGCAACCACTGAAGCAAGCCTCTTAATGGTGTTCTTTCACAGAAGATACACTTTATTTACTGAGATGCAAGATCACCTGTTTTCCCCCCTCCATCTTTAATGTATTTATATTTCAGAATTATCTTATGGTCACATAATAGAGCAAACACTGGACCAATTACTGAAAAATTTTTTGTTACCACCTTGTCCTTAAACTCATCTTCAAGATATGGTGATTCACAGCTTGCATTTCTCATAGATAAATGCATATACATGGACAATTACCTTGAGGAAGCTGACACATGGCAACTTACAGTGAATGATATTTTGCGTTATTCTTTTAAATGCTGATAAGATTACGCAGAAGTGACTAGTTCAATGTAATCTAGAAACCATGCAACTGTAACCAGCAACTAACCAGCAAGCACAAGCAACTGGGGACAGGGGGAAAGGGGACAGACATGCGTATTTTCTCAGCAGTGTCAGTCTCAGTGGAAACAAAATTCAATGTTTCTTTCCCACAATTTCTCCTTTTCCCAATTCTGTAATATTACATGCTGCCATATCAGAAGCCTCCTGTCCTGTCCTAACCCCTGGATGTGAATTTGGACTGGGGAAATGCATCCCCCCAGTGCAGACTTCCACACTACCGCATGACAGGTAAATCATCCCAAGCAGCACAAGAGAGGACTGCTGCATGTTTTCTAGGCCATATTTCATCACAGAAATGATAGTTCTTCAACAACAATGTGATTTTTTTTTTTTTAAGAGGGATCAATGTAGCCATAGTTCTTCAGAAAAATGGGGTTTCCCCTGTATCTGACAGCAAGGCCCCAGGGTTGTTTTTTTAAACTGAACGTGCAAATATGAATTACAAAGATGTACTTTATATCCAAAACCCAGATACATGTCACGCCTACATACTTAGATCCAGCATCACCTAAAGTAACAATAAAGCTCCATTAATCCATACTTCAACCAAAGTTTGCACCAGTGTCATTTCACTTCCCTGTTAACATGACCTAATAAGAAATATCACCAGTCCTTTAAACTTTCTGAATTAGTTTGTGCAGGCTTAGCCATATTAAAAGGTAAGTCTTCCTCTACTGTGAAGCATTACTGCATGCCATCTAAGCACACTGCAACAACAGGGTTTTTTTAGTTGTTTTAATGATTTAGCCACTGCAGAAAAATAACATACTTCGATGTGGTACCATTAAACCACAATTAAGAAATCTTGAATTTGTTTCACATTCTTCAGGCTTCTTATAGAAAGCATGAACTTTCTCATCTTAACCCTGTCCTGTTTTTCAAAATTGCTTCCTAAAAATAAAGAAAATCGAGTGTGATCCACCAGAGTGAATACATATTCGAGACAGACAATGCAAAAATAATATTACATAGAATTTGACAGAATGCAACCACAGGAAAAAACCACCATATATAATACCTAAAGAAACACTTCATTTCTTTTTACCTAAATGCTGCTTAATGCTTAATAAATATCAAGGTTCTAAAAGCAAATAAATAGGCTTCAGGGAAGTTGGTCTTGCTCTCTTTTAAAACGTCTACAAAATCTGAAGTTAGCTCAGGTAAAATTTCAGAAACCAGAAGTCTGAAGTCCAGCTGGGTTCAAGTCTACCTCAGCCTGCAACTGCACCTACTTTTTTGCCCTCCACAATANTTGGTCTTGCTCTCTTTTAAAACGTCTACAAAATCTGAAGTTAGCTCAGGTAAAATTTCAGAAACCAGAAGTCTGAAGTCCAGCTGGGTTCAAGTCTACCTCAGCCTGCAACTGCACCTACTTACCTTTTTTGCCCTCCACAATGATCACATCTTGGGCAATATCTATAAACACCAATAAACCCCACACTCTTCCTTCTGATTTGTAGGAATGGCCTGGCCACCCTCTAAGTTGCCAGCTAAGACCAACATCTCTGATCCAGACTAATTTCTACTTACTCTCACTCTTAAACAGTCATATCTATCACACAGCTCTTTTCACTCAAGATAAAATTTCAGGAACAAAACAGATGTAATGCAGCCAAAAATAATCTTTTTTTTTTTTTTAATCTGCCTGCCTTTTGTCCATGAGTATAATTATTATTCTTTACCTATAAGAAACATAAAATAGCATAATTATCATTCATCTTCCTTGTCATTTATAACCCTATTAAATGCTCCATTGACCACATTTTTTTAATATCACTACTGCTCTACTGCTTTAACCTGTCTGTCTATTGGAAGGCGGGAGGGGGAGTAGATCTAGATTCCTGTTGTTAATCAGTGTATTGCTTAATATTTTGAGTTATGGTGACTATAACATTCCCAAATCTGTCTTTATATCATTTGCCCACTATTAATCACACAAACCAAAGTTTTATTCTCCTTATTCCCCCAAAACTTAACATTTACCAAGATCCACTTTTTTTTTCTTACACCCAATTCTTAGCTCTTCTACATATATTTTGCCAAAATGAATATATGATTTAGTAACCTACTCCTGTCTTTCATCTAATACGCCACATCATGGTCCAAAGTACCACAAAAACCATTATTTTTTCCTATTATGACCACCCCATTGCTTTCTTTCATCCTTTTATTATTGGCCTATTTCTAAAAAATATTTATTTATTTTTACATCCAAGACACTCTAGACTTTAGCACCAGTGTCATTTTACAAAGGATGCTGTATACCTTCAGTGATTTCACTCTGTGCAGGAACTAATTCTAGCCGAATGAGAGAGACAAGGGGAGTAGCTAAAAAGCCTGCAGCATTAACCACATTAAGAAAACCCACAAACTTGCTCTGTCTCTGATCCAATCCAGCTACAAAGATGCTGTGCTATTCATTTTTTGCCAAGCCAGCCTCTCACTATGGAACTATATTTCTTTTTCGGGATACAACGCCTGACAGAAACACTAGAATAATCCACTGTTACCCAAGTACAAGATTTACAACATGTCTTAATGTTCCATCCTTTCTCTAGAGCTGGGTGTAGAATGATAGACACATTTTGTGTATGGCTTCAGGTTTTCAAAGTGTATTTTTACAGTAAAATGAAACTTCTGAAATTTTCTGTGGGAAAAAAACCCACCCAAACAAAACAACTGTTTCCCACACACAAAAAGAAAGGAGTGTTTACTACAACAATACCACAACAAAACTCCACTTAATGGGTTGTGGATAAAGAGCCAGGAAGTCGTGGAAGGGTTTGAGGAAAGTGCCCCAATTACCTGGTAAGTTACCACTAAACTGAGCAACAAGCTGCCAGAAAACAAGGTAAGATGCCAATGTGTCTGCCTTTTTTCACACCTTTGTAAAACAAAACAGTCCTGTGAAACTTCTGAATTTTAACTGAAACTTCTGGATCTGTACCCTGGTAAGAACCTTCTACTGTGAGCACTCCTCAAGACCTTTTATCTTCTTTAAGTCTGTCAGCCTTATCCAGAGTGAAGAATGGACTCACTAGCACCATATCCTTCCTTAAAGTCAGGACAATGTCTTTTCAGATACTCCTTTTTGAACCCAGGCAGCAGCTAAGAGTTTTAGGGTTCACTAATAATTTAGATAATTGTGTTACAGGGCATTTCAAATCCTTACTGCCCTGTGCATTCCAATTACATTAGCTACCATGCCCATGAGCCAGAAAATACAATCTTTTTTAACAACTTAACGTGAACGTTCACAACCCATTCTTTCACAGTGAATGGTATCTTCTATTCTCCTTCCAGTTTCACAGTGCTGAAAGGGCTGTTGCTTACACATAATGACAGACAGTCCCTCCAAAAACTGTATTTCTGCCCCAAAACCTAACTTTTAATTCAGCAAGCTTCACAAGAGGTCTTGCGTTCTTCAGAATGATTTCATTATTTTAAGACAACTCTGCATTACAGAACTATATGAAATAAACATTTAAATCTCATATACAATAGAAAGGGATTTGACAGTCTGTCTGAAACAGCAAAATGTGGTTATTTCGTCTGTAAAGACAGTATCGCTATCCCCAAACCAATATGCCATTCCAAGGAGGAAAGAAGAAAAGTCTACGAGCATAAAATTGAGGACAGAGACTCTTCCCTAGAGAAGGGTGTTAGGTAGCTCTTCTCAGCAGCATGTCCCTGCTGTTTTTTCCAAAAGCTACTGTTGTCTCACATTTAACAGTAGTATGGCTTATGTTAGCAAGAAAGACCACTTCCTCCTGGCAGAATTAGCAGCAACTACTTAAACAGAAGCTCTAAGTCAGTAATCATGAGTACATTTTTCTTTGAAGACCTCAATATTTTTCCACATGATGTGCAAATTCCTGGCAGCAGGTTTGGCTTCTAAATTCTTACTTCATTTTTACAGATGCCTTAAAAGCAGTCCACAGACCATGATCTGAAGACCACTAACCAAGGTTTACTTTTATAAATGTGACCGGCATCAGTAAAGCAGAAGCTTCAAAAGCAATTCCACCAAAAGATTTGGAGAGGCTACACTTATGGCAAACAAGCAGCAACAAGTAGGCAGAGGTGGGCCAACAGGTGCAACATCCTCCAGCTGTTTGCACAATCCACACTTGTCTATACCCTAACTGTGAATTTAAACGAAATATGCTTTTCTTCCTAATTAACTGTTTGCACTGGGTAATAGAGAACTCAAAGAGATGGAAAGCAGACAAATGTAAATATTCTATAAATCACAGTCATCAAAACATTTTTAAAAATTACATAGATACCAATGAGTATCACCTAGATGAATTTAACATTATTAAACTAAACTCAGAGGAACGCTTTTCAAATTGCTACTTCTATTTAAGACTTTGAAGAGTGGCAAGTGTATTCCTTTTGCTCAAAATGTATCTGCTTGTCTGGTAAAAATATTATTTCCTAGTAACCCTGACTTGTTCCTGGTCTAACAATATCACAGCTCAAATGACTTAAAAACAATACTATAGGCTCCTCAACCAAGGATGTCATGAAAGCCAATACGGTGATATTTAAATGTACTAGACCAGAAAGAGAGTTCCAGGCATGTAAAAAAAAGAAACCTGGAAAGAATAGGGGAGAAAGACGAGTAAAGTTGTCAATCTACTCACCCAGCTCTCAACCTGGAAGCTGGAAGATCCAGATAAAATGGACCTTTTTACATTGTACATTATGCATATACACAAACTGTAGTATTAATACCTTCACACTATTCTTTTGCAGTTAAATAGTTGTTTAAAAAGACTGTCCCATATCTTTCTTTCCAAAGACCAGTGAGAAAACAGCTTAGGTAATTCTGAAAGGATGCTGCGCTCAAACCTGCCAGACATTCATAGTTGTGTAGATCTGATGCCGCATGCCTTAGGGCTGATCTGAAGAGTGGCTTTATGAATTGAATTTGTCTCTTGGATCAATAAAGAAAATCACTCCTAACATTGGTATGTTTCTTTAGGGTTCAGTCCTCCTCCTAAGTACTTCCCAAGTCATTATATCTATGCCAGGAAACACTGAAGTGCAGACCGAGCCTTAGCACTACATTCCTCTGGGTCCGCTTTGAGGATCCTGGTAAATGGGATACACAAGCTTCAAACTGCAAATTCTGCTGCAATCACAAAGAAAAAAATTTCTGTATAAAAAAAAAAAACACAACACAAAACCCCCCAACCAAACTGCAACAACAGCTTTGCAGCTACGCCTTTGTTAAGTCAGGAACCAAAACAATATACTTAAAGTTGCCAACGCAGCAAACTGAGGGAATTACTGTCACTAACTTCGAACAGCATATCCACATTAGCTAAGTCAGTTCTGTTAACAGCCCACAGATCTTCAGTTTTGGCCAAACGAATATGATGGTTAACAAGTTTCATGCATGATGAGGATTCCTGGAATACTGCTATCTTTACTGAGAAACTGACTGGTTCGACTCTTATATTCCTCAACACCCTTCCTACTCCCTACTTTTCTTTCTAAATGTAAATTATAGTTCTCAACTTCCAAAGGGTTTGAGAAAGGATCAGACAACATTCAGAAAGTATCTGAAATAAATACCATCATTGGCACTATACTCTAAAAAAACCCACCAAACCACCAAAAAAAACCCCAACACCAAACCAGTTGTTTAAGCAAGCATCATTTATACTTCTTTGATATTTTCTGTATATATGATGTGAAACAAGGGTCTATCTTTTAAACTTGAAGTCTTTGGAAATAATAAAGTTTGATTATTATGTTTGTTTTTTTTTTAATCTTGATGAGTCAGTGTTGAAAAGACTCCTTTGCAGTAGGTAAATGGTGCAGAACTTTTTCAACAAAACAGAAACTGAAACTTGGGTAAATGTGTTATGCTGCTACACAACATAAGGGACTGAAACTTACTTTTTTGATTCCCAGCACAAGGCCCCCAAACAGCACACTAAGTTATTGTCATGATGTGTTTTTGCGACACAAAGTTGATGATGTTAAAGAGGATATAGAGAAGGCAACAGATATACTACACAGTATAGTTATAAGACTTTCCCTAAAGACAGATAGGAAATAATAGTTCCTTTCCAGGAGCCACCAAGAACATGAAAGGCCTTTTCCATTAATCTTTCATAGGATCACAAGTGTGGGGCATTACAACATCCATTTCAATAATGAAACTGCTAAAATTTCATATACAAACAAACTATCTTGAAAATCTCACTTTCAGTAATCTAACATTACCATTAAAGAAATAATTAAGCTTTTTAACACCAATTCTTTTTTCAGACTTTGGAAAAAAACTTGTACTGAAACAGCAACGCTCTACCAAAACTTAAGAGATATTTCAGAAAGTAATTATATTTCCATAAAAATAATCAATTCACTAGGAAAAGTACCGGCTTTACCAGGCCTGCTTAAATTCTAGAACTTAGAAGGAACTTGGCATTTTTTTCCCCAAATATTTCTCACTGAATTACCTGAACGTGGATTAACCTAGGGAAAAAGATAGCCCGGTAATGCACTGTGTCCTGTGACAGAGAAGCTCTGCAGCTCCCAAATCAACATGACACATGCATCTACTGAAACTATGCAGATCACAAAACTCCTGTTAAAAAAGAAGAACAAGGAACAGAGAACACTAAGAACATCCTTTTGTTCCAGCCAGCTTTACCCTGAGACCTGAATGCATTAAAATATTTATGTAAAAAAAAAAAAAAAAGACTATGATTTGTGAATTTTCTCCAGGAATTAAGGATGTTTTTATGATGATCTTCATAACCATTTTTAGAATTCTTCAGTCCATGGTAAGTTATAGAGAAGGCTATTATTCCCTTCTTTCAGCCAGGACAGGTACACAGACTGATTTCTTCCATATCATTTTTATCATTAAGCCTCTGTACTACACCTTGCAATTGCAGTTTTGAAAGAATACCAGAAAGTGTCCATTAAGAATAAACTATGTGTAGGCTGCATAATTTAAATCTGGAGAAAACATCTTACAAATACTTCAGGTCCCATGGTTATTGTTGCTTTCAACTCTTGCCACTAAGGACGGTATGCACCTGCTTCAATCACCAAAGAACTAGTTTAAAAAACCAAATACCTGTGGGTTTCTGACCCATGCCTGTCCCCACTTCTGAGAAGTCTATTTGAGACTCCCACGTTCTTTGCAGAAATACGCAACTTACGTTCACGTTTCCATGAGCTATGTAAAATAATGGCACAAGATGCTGTTGAAATATATTTAAGAAATACATTCCCTTCCCCACTCTTTTAAGTCCCTTTGAAGATTTGTGGCAGAAGACGACCGGGCTGCAAAAAAAAATATTATTTAGCAAGTGAAACTGCTGCATCATTTTTCCCGTGGGCCACACGCTGCCTGGGTTGCCGGTGACACGGGAACACGATCGCAAACAACTATCGCCGTCCCCGTCCGCTGAGGCGCGGAGGGGCCCGACCCCGCGGAGCGGCGCCCACGCCCCCCCGCAACCTCCCCTCACGGACCGACACACGGACGCGGGCAGACAGGCGCCGCGGAGCCCGCCGGGGGCGGCTGCGGGTGTGTCCGGGCAGGTGGGCCGAGGACGGCGAGGCGGGCCGAGGAAGGACCCCCGGGGGAGGAGGGCGGGCGGGCAGCCGGGCGGGGGAAGAAGGGCCGGGCGGGGAGCGGGGCCGGGGCACGGCGCACGCAGGTACCTTGCGCCCAGCGGCAGAAGATGGTGTCGGCCAACCCGCGGGGCCCGGCCTTCTNCTCGCGCGCGCGCGGGTGGGCGGGGCTTCACCGGGCGCCTGGCGGAGCTGCGCATGCGTAGCGGCCTCTTTTCCGCCTGCCCGGCAGGCCTTGCTGCTTCCGCGGGCGCCGGAAGTGGGGAGAGTGGGTGGGAGAAGGCGGAGCGGCTTGGCGGGAGGCACACGCCCCGCCCCGCAGTCGCGCGCTGCCCGTTGCTCCGTGAGGAGAACGTCGGGTGAGGGTGGAGTGATGGCTAGCGAGGAGCGCCGTGACGGCACCGGCACCGGCACCGGCGGTAGGCTGGGCGGTACCGAAGGTGGTCTGTTAAGTCTTAACGTGAAGCAGACAGTAGTCAGCGTAAAGACTCCTAATCTGTATATGGGCTGGATATAGCAAGAGATGTCAGGAGTTAAGAATCGTACCGGTATAAGTAGAGAGCTTCCTCTGCATGTGTGTTTTATAGTGTCTTGTGCGAGCGCTAATGTATAGGTAAAATGAAGTGCTCCCATATATACATGAAATATTTTTACTATTTTAGAAGCAGTTCTCTTACGTGGCAGTACCTATTTCCATACATAGTTTGAAATGAAGAATGAAAGGTAGCCATGTGATTTTCTTGAACTATTTAGGAGTGGTGTTAGATGGGCATCTCATGAACTTGAAAATATTCCGATCTGGAAAACAAATTTGTTTTTTATAATTTAGTAATGTTTTTTTCACTAGAGATTCTAGACGTAAAGATGGGTATTTTTTTATAAAAGATAATTGCCTTTTATTTTTGAAAGACAATTTCCATTTGAATGGAAATTATTTGTGGAGGTTTTGTGGTCAGTGTTGTGCACAAGATTAACATAGACTTTATTAAACAAAATTCTTCAGAAGTGTTGTAACCATTACCACTGACAAAACTGGATTTAGAATGTTCTCTTAGAAAAAGCATTTCAATCTAAAAGTTTTCTGGGTGAAATTGGTATTTCATATATGTCGTGATTTAACCCCAGCCGGCTGCTAGGACCACGCAGCTGCTCCTGGAGTTCTTCCCCTTCCACCCCAAGAAACACAGAGAGAAGAGGGAGAAAAGGAGGGAAAAGGGGAAAAAAAACTTGTGTGTTGAGATAAAGGCAGTTTAATAGAACAATAACAGAAAAGGAAAATAACCATAATGACAACAATAATAACACTACCACAAGTCACTCTTACAACCTGGTGAATTGGTACGCTCCTGAGCAGTGGTCATAGATTGCCCCTTGCTGGCCAGCCCCCATTTATATATACCGGGCATGATGTCTATGGTGTGGACTACTCCATTGGCCATTCATTTTTTCTGTCTGTGCTGCTTTTCAGCTTCTATGGGAAGCTGGAGAGAGTCCTTGAAAAGTATAAACATTGTTTAGCAACAACTAAAACAATATGCATTATTGACGTTCCTTTCACAACAATCACTAGAAAGAAAATTAACCTTTACCAGCTGAAAGGAGGGCTGGAATTCTTCATGTGGAGTATAGATGGAATTGGGCCCACCCACTTTATCTTCATCATACACTTACTACTTTTACGGAGATCGAGTAGTCATTCTGAATTAAATATGAAAATAACCAATGTCAGGGTGTTTGTAAAGCTTTCTGACATGTCATACCACAAATTGATCAGAAGATGGTGTGGTTGTTCTTCTGATTTTTAAGCATTTTCAAAGACTTGCGCAGTTAAGCATTTTCTGAATAATTACTGACAAGCCATCAATTTCCTTCAGTATTGATTAACAGAATGGATTCTGGATTTGCATAACTAATTCTTATAATGGACACTTTTTGATTTTTAGCATAAAGAAAGAAAAACTCCAAGTGGAAAGAATTTAATTAGAATTAAAGGCATCATAACAACAAAATCATGTTCTGTATACTTTAATAAAGGCCATCATGTTCTTTAGTTTTTGTGTGTTTTTAATCAATTATGCAGTAAAATGCATTTTTTTCTTGCAGAGTTCTTCTTCTAAACTTCTGAGTTTAATAGTAGGTATAGCAGCCATGAACTTTTAAACATCCCATGAGCAGGAGGAAAATATCAAACCATATATATTTTAAAGTATGTTGAATATACATAAATATTTGCAGTATTTCACAGTGTATATATCAAAATGGTGCGATGGTGCAAGTGTAAGTCAGCTAGCTCGGTGGACTGTCCATTGACAGGCAGGCTTTACGAGGAGGAGGAAAGAATGCAAGTTTTAGCCCATCTCTTCAAGCTGCTGGCCATGTTCTGAGGAAGTAAACTTAGATTGTCATGGATGCTGGGGGAGCAATCCAAAAAACTTAATTCAGTGAACAAGTGGAGAATTGAGGGGAGAAGGCACTGTAGAGCCTACAACTGGACGATGGCCATTGCTGTGTGGAAGAGGATTTGGGTGGTACCACCCAGAGGCAGCAAAAGGTTGGAAAAGCTCCTCCACTTCCTTCTCTGGTGCGTTGGATCATCATTTGCACGTTGTGGAAAGGAAGTTAGTTAGAATAAGAGTGCTCTTTGATTTCATGGTTGCAAACAGGTATTCACACTGAAACAGATGTAAGGAAAAGCTCAGTCACAGGCTTGGGAGTTGTGAGCCAGGCATTGCAGTTTAATGTGCTCTAAGCACAACAGGTTTACTTTCTCGTCATGGAGTGGAAGAATGCTTATAAGCCGCACATCTGTGATTGTAGACCCACAGATGAGCTAGCAGCTAATATTCCTGTAAGGTCACAATATCAAGTTAAATTGAATCTGTATTTCTAACCTGAGTTAGAAAGACAAATAGTTGCATTTTGGTGTAGTACCAGTTTTGTTGTGTAGCGAGGTTTTAGGCTAATGCCCTGTGTTGTGTTAAAATGATTGCACTTTTAAAGTGTCCCACCAGCTACTGACCGTTGTATACCTCTGATATTGCTAATTTGCTCCATATAATTTGAACACAGATATGAGAAAACATGTCTTCAGAGTTACTCATTGTACTGACAAAAGCAAAGACAGTAATGAGAGACACAAGATGTAAAGCAATTTGACCCATCTTGATTTGATTGGCATACAGCACATGCAGTTCAATACAGACAAATAAAAATTAATGAATCTGGGAACAAGGGAGCAATTTTGGGCATATGTGCCAACCAGAACAATCTGCCATGTGCTGGTTAGGAAAAGCATTAGGAAATTATTTTGGAAACACCACTGAAATCATTAGCCTCACCAATACAAATGGTAAAAGGCAAACCATGTAGTCAGCGGTAGCAAACACCACTGAATACAAGTGAAGGAGACTGCGGATGCCATCAGTTATGACTTTTGATCTCTCACCAATCGTCTTTAAGTTTTGGGCCCTCATATGCTAGTGATATGTTGCATATGCATACCAAAGAATTGGACTGGAAGTTACATATGTGAATTTCTGTAGGTAATTGGGTTGCAGTTAGTGAGGACGAAACTAGAAAAGGGGGATTAGGAGAAAAGCATACCATAAAACTATTGTTTTGGAGTTAGGAATGTACCAGAACTTCTGTCTTTCAGGTTGTTGGTTTTGCTTATTAGGGGAGAAACTAAGAGCTCAGTCGGGTCTAATACCAGGTTGACGTATGTTATATGAGGGTAAACTATGTACTGTGTTTCAGAAACAGAATATTTGTGCATTGGAGTCTTAACTCTTGAGTGAAGAGTGTGCAAGTCAGCCCGCTTATACATGGAAATAGTTATTTTCTAAAATTATGAAACAGCGGTGTTTAGATCTTGTTTCTGCGGACTCTGGGATGTGTGAACTGTGCTATAAAGTCAGAGTTTCATGGAAGATAAAACAACAGACTTCTCTGCTTATTGGATCTTTACGTCCTTAAAAATGTTTAGAGGTATGCAAATCAGGAAAGATTAAAACTCAGTGTTCTACAGTATTGCTTGGATATATTCTGAGTAGTATGCATGGATTTAAACTACTTTTTCAAATAGTTTCTATTAAATGCACCAGGTTTTCCTTTTTTTTTTTTTTTATAATGTTGGACTGCCATCATGTGGTTGGTTTGGTGACTTGATGTGCAGTTTTACAAATAGCTGCAAGTTTTCTTTTTGTCCTCTTAAATAATATGCACTATTCACCTTTTTCTTTGTGAAATGCTATTAATTACCTCTGCAGGCTGGTTTCGCAGTTTTGGGTTTTTTTAGGAAAACATGGCAACTACCATTCTCTCCCTTCTACTCAGTAATCCAAACTCACTTGTTTTAGCTTGATTCTGTTAATTTCAGTATGTAACATCTTAGAACAGTTCTCCACTACACAGAAGCAGAAGGTAAAGAATATAAGCATATACTCTGTGTGCGTGCAGCCCCTTTTGGTTTACTTAATATATTTTTTAAGGATTAAGCCTATTCATGGAAGTCTTTGGATTAATTGAGAGTTTAGGGGTTTACTGCTATGAACTGTTGACAAACTGCAATACCAGTTACAGACGTACATTTTTCCCCAACAAATCTCAATAAAGTTCATCCACACTAAGATAGCTTTGTCTTACTTGTCTTTAAGAATGCATTGTTTGGCTTGGGTGGTAGGAAAAACAAGTATATTAATAAAAGCCAAGTGACTTAGTGCATACAGCTCCAAAGGGAATCACAGTGATCTTGTATAACTAAATGGTTTTGACATTAGTGAGGAGCTGTAGTTGGGGATTACAGTTAAAGTTTTCTACAGTTTCTTTTTCTGTTTACTCCCTTTCAATTACCTCAAACNCCCCCCCCCCCCCCCTCGAAAAAAAAAAAATCACACCATCAGGTCCATATAGAAAAAATGTTATGAAGACATTGAAAAGTTGTAGCGAGCTAGAAAAAGGCCATTCAACCAAATCACAAAGTGTTTAGTTGTCTATCTGTTGTTTGGGTACCTAGCATCCTACTGATACGAATGTATCTGAACTTTGTTTATAGTGCAACATGAAGTGTTACGTACCTGTTTGCTCTCGGGATGATTTCTGAGAAGGAATTTTGATAACAAAAATCCTACCCAAAATTCCATTTGTGTGCACATTTGTGTCTGGGGAATAAGTAATGTCACCAGTTTACAAAATGCTGATTACTACCTCTGTTGAGCAGAGGTAAGCTCTGGACTGTGGGTATGCAGCAAGAATGGGTGACATCAATTCTTCCAACTTGTTTGCACTTAAAGTCTTGGTAAAGATAATTTTAGTAGCAGTGGTGACAAAGTGGTGGGGGAGAGAGACACTGATCCCTGTTTTTTGCTCAAGTCAGTCAGTGAGACAGTATATGGAAGAGACAAGAACACGATGTCATGCTTGCCTGCTCAGTGTCTCCATCTTAAATTGGGGTAGTCCTGCAGGGTTTGTTGCCTGGTGAAGGAAAAGGCCCCCCAATCCAGGGAACAGGCAGAGTAAGTTGCTTTCTGCCAGCAGGAAGATGAGGAGGGAAACTGGTGCACACAAGTGAATTCTTCAGGTGCCAAGGGGCATCCTATGACCCTGAGACATGAATGATTCATTTTTTTTCTCTCCTTTGGCCTCCTTATTTTGAGAAGAGTGTAAAACTTCTTATATTTTGACCTGTGTGTCAGCACCAGATTCTTTGGGCAGGTAGACTTCAAATCTAAGAAACAGAAAGCTCTGATGTCTCTTGTTTTCTCTTTTTAAATGATGGATTAGTGCTAGATGTGAAAAAGTTCTTAGAGGACTGAGTCCTACTGAAATCATGGAAAAGGGAAAATGGGCAATTTCTTGGTAGGTATTTGCCCTCAGAATCTGTCAATGAGACAAAAGGAGCTACTGATTGTACTGAGCGAATTAATGTTTGGGATTGACATTCTTGTGGAATGGGAAGGAATTCCTGGAGAATCACAGCTTTCTGTGATAGCCAACATAGCAAGTTAAAAAAGAGCTCTTTCTTGCATATATACCATATATATAGTATCTTAATGCTATAGACAATATTAATTTTAGGTAAGTTGTTTAAAACTGCTGGAGCTATAACTCCATCATTTGCAGAAACACCAGTAAGTGAATATCCCTATATTCATACGTTGTGGTTTAACCCCAGCCAGCAACTAGGACCATGCAGCCTCTCGCTTATCCCCGCTTCCCTCCAAGAAGGGTAGGGAGAACAGGGAGAAAAGGAGGAGAAAGGAAAACAAACAAACAAACTTGTGGGTTGAGATAAAGTCAGTTTAATAGAACAATAGCAGAGAAGGATAATAATAACAACAATAATAATAGTAAAAGAATATACAAGACACAAGTCACTCTCACCACCTGATGAATTTGTTGCTAAGCCTGACCTGAGCAGAGATCGTGGAATCCCCCCTCCCTGACCAACCCCCATGTATACTGGGCATGATGGTACAGAATATTCCATCTATGGTACAGAATATTCCGTCTATGGTACAGAATATTCCATTGGCCCTTCCATTGTTCTGTCTATGCTCCTTCCCAGCTTCTATGGGAAGCTGAAAAAAGTCCTTGACTAGTATAAACATCGTTTAGCAACAACTAAACCAATACGCATTATTGACATTCCTTTCACACAAAATCTGAAAACACTGCAACCACTAGAAAGAGAATTAACTATCTCCACTGAAACCAGGACATCATAGTACAAGCTACATCAGAACATAATGATTCTACTCATGGTAGCATTTCATTTCAGATTCATAAGTGTAAGTGTGGAAAAAAGTGTGACAGAAAATGGACTACTTTAGAAACAGTAATTTATTCACTTTTTGCAAGTTACTATGGCATCTTCACATTGTTTAGAGACGAGGGCTTTTTTCCCTCCCAAAGCATACTGAGATTACAGAGACAGGTAAAATTTAAACATCCATGTCCTGGTTTGACAATCCATTATCCTTATATGGTTACTTATTGTATGGTTCACAGCAAACACCTTTGGATTATGAACTGCAATTTTGAGGGAGGAAAAGGAAAAAAAAAATGGCATTGTAATTGGCAAGAAAAAGTCTGTAATTATTAAGACTATTAGGGATATAATTAAATTAAGAATGTCAAGTACCAACACAGTGATGCTAATGCTATGTCTCTGGCATTATTAGTTACAAGTGGCTCAGACAAGCTGAGTGTGACATGAATAGGCTAATACCTTGCTGTGTAGTCACTACTTTCTGGTTAATTGTGGAGTTTACCTAGCAGTGGCAATGCGGAGAAGAAAAGTTAAGGAGAGCTAGTAATGCAGTTATTTTTTTTTAAAAGGTATGTAGAGTCGTCAATTTTAGTAATGTGAACTATGTTCCAAGCCAAAAAGTTACTTGAAACAAAAGACTGAATTGTTTGATTTTAATAAAGCTGAATTGAAATATATTAATTAAACTGAAAAGTTAAAAGGATTAAATACACATAATTTAGTCAAAATTGGACGGGAAAGTTCCGATTTTGCAAAAGGACTGCAGAAAATTCCATCAAAGTATTTAGACCAGCTTTACTTTTTATCTTGGAGAGACTGGGAAAAGTTGGTTTTACTGGGGAAGTTTTGTTTTGAAGCAGGTGGTGTGTTGGAAGAATGCAGAATGAAGAGGTTGTTCAGATTGCTGATAGGAGAAAATGAAGATACTCAGAAAGTGGTCTGTACTAAAGGGACAGGAACCTCATTCTCTGAGTGTGGCAATCAAAACCATTTGCCCGTGCAAGTGACTTGCTCTCTAAATTCTTTTTCTTACTTTCTCAGGTTTTCTGTTTCAAATTCCTCTTTTCTAAATGCCTGACACAGTGGTATTTCTCCCTTTATGTTCTCATCTCCTTTTCATCTACGGTACTTACGTTTAATGACACTTGCCTTTTGTTTAATTTTCCATGCTTAACCAATGTTTTGTCTCCTTAAGTATTAATATAAATGTTATTGCTTTTTTATTCTTGGAATGATCTATTTCTTCCTATATGACATCTTGTCCTTTAGATCTGTTATGAAAATTCATTATTTCATCTCTTTTCGTAGAGGTAGATGAAAATCCCATCTACTTTGATATTGATACCCTTTCTGCAAGAGTCTGTGAGTTCCTTGGGCTTGTGACACATTTGTTTCTGCAATGCATTCTGCAAAAGTATCACATACTCATGACGTCTTAAGAATACATAAGGAAGAATGCAAGGGCAGGAGATTCACAGGGAGGAACCATGGTGGGAACAATGATTTGTGAACAATCGGACCTCGGAGGAGATGGTGGGCAGTACTGAGAAAAGCGCCCATCAGATGAGAAACCTTAGGGAAAGGGAGGTCAAGTTACTGTAACTTCAGAATTTATTTAAGATGGGTCTTTTCTTTCATACGATGTGTTGCTTATTTGTTCTGAGATTAATTCCTACTTCCTCTTTACAGAATGTTATCATCACACCAAAATAAATCATAGGATTTTATATGTTATTATAGCTTATATAGAGCTTATTGTATAGACTGTATATGTGTGAGTCACGAACTCAGGCTGGACATTCTGAAGAATGTAACCAGTGGTTGCTTCAGATCATTGAAATTGACTGAACTTTAGCATATTTGAATAAAAATTCTTTGCCCACTAGAGGGTATTGTAGTTCTTAGAATAGCTAGAATAATGCGACTTAGTTTAACTAAATTCAGTGCAAAAAGTCGTCCTCACAATCCTGTGGTTAAGAAATTAAGGGTCAGGGAGCTTTGCTGATTTATAGCAGCAGAACATCTGCTTTGGAACACACAAAGTGAAGGTTTTCAAATTTATGGTTTCCCACAACAACCATGACTTGTCCCTGTTTTACATACTGTTGGCTTTTTAACTGACAACTTTTATTTTTGAGCATATAAACCACTTTATTCTTTTTTTCCTTTTAAATTTCTCAACGCATAAAATTATGCTGACATTTTTGTTTGCTTCCCCTTTTCTTACCTTCTTTATAATGAAAGAATAAAGACTAATAAAATCTAATGCCCTTTCTCCTGTCATTCTAAATAGCAATTGATAGGCATCAAAGCTCCAAGAGATGATTGTGATTTAGAACTGTCTAGATGAATTAGGAATATAGCCTCAATACCACGTTCCTCTCTCAGTTAAAACCTTTGTAGAGGAATAGGAGCATTTCCTCAATACTGCTTTCCTCGGTTAGTTAAAATAAACTATTCCTGAGATAAAATACTTTGAATGATTCATGGTCCTTATAGTAGGGACCATAACGGGAAGTACTAGAAAGGGTTTTCTTTGAAGTTTTGCCATTAGATGGAAAGAATTAAGTTTCCCAGTTTTGTACAAATTCATTTTTGGGAGGGGTTTGTTAAGCTATCAATTCCAGAAAGGTCTGAGCCTGTTAAAAGGTAGATTTTTTTTCTCTTCTTACTTCCCTCTGCCCCTTTGAAATACACAAAATAGCTTCAGGTATCACACACTCTTAGAAAAAGTTCTTAGTGAGATCCTACCTTTGATTTTGTATGGAAGCTATCTGCTATCTGCAATTCAGTGTCTACCCATCCATCAGGCTTTAATGATTTCTTCAGTCTTCTCATTTGGTTATCTCTTATGTCATTCTTACTGCCTCTTGTGCAAGTCATATATGCTCACGGCCCTGAGAATCTTTCCATAGCCTCATGCTTTCGTCCAGCGCTCTGTAGCTTCTTGACAGTAATAACTCACCACCACCATCGTCATCATCCTCATCATTATATTTCCAGCACCACACGGCCACTGTAATCCTCCCATTGTATGTTAGCTATTACAGCTTAGTAATGGCTACTATGTGCTCCTCCACTCTTGTGTTCGTATCTGCTGTCCATCTTTAATGTCCAATACATGGCATACCTTGTTTTAATACAATGTAATAGAATCTAATACTCAGGAGATACAGATTCCTGAAGCCACATTTCTTCATTTGTATCCAGTTTTCTGTTGCTAAATCCATCTTTCAGATGAGAAGAAAGTAATGACTTGCAGTCATTCAGGCAGAAAGTTTATGTAACTGTGCTTGCATTCTTTTCTCTAATTTGGACATGTAGTCAGAGCAATCACAATTACAGTGACTGTGTGAAAAGACGGTAATTGCCTATGCAAATTACGCACACAATTGAAAGCATTTTTTTTCTGAAGATTTATGTTTGAAAGTATTTAGTCCTTTCCATACAATTAGAGGTGATGGCAGTCCTCTAGGAAAATTCAAAAGTATTCAATGGTATACCATTTTACCTATTTCTCAATGGTAGATTCAACTGAATATATTTTATGCTCTTTATCTCTGCCTCCAAACTGCTGCTTATCTTTGTTACTATATAGTGGTGATTATATTTTGGTGTACTGGCAAGTAATGTGTTTGTAATACGTATCATAGAATGGTTTAGGTTGGAAGGGACCTTAAAGATCATCTAGTTCCAACCCCCCTGCCATGGGAAGGGACACCTTCCACTAGACCAGGTTGCTCAAAGCCCCATCCAGCCTGGCCTTGAACACCTCCAGGGATGGGACAGCCACACCTTCCCTGGGCAACCTGTTCCAGTGCCTCACCACCCTCATAGTGAAAAATTTCTTCCTGATATCTAATCTAAAACTACCCTCTTCCAGTTTGAAGCCATTCCCCCTCGTCCTATCACTACATGTCCTTGTAAAAAGTCTCTCTTCAGCTTTCTTGCAGGCCCCCTTTAGGTACTGGAAGGCCGTAATAAGATCCCCCTGGAGCCTTCTCTTCTGCAGGTTGAACAACCCCAACTCTCTCAGTCTGTCTTCATAGGAGAGGTGCTCCAGCCCTCTGATCATGTTCATGGCTCTCCTCTGGACCCTCTCCAACAGGTCCCATGTCCTTCTTATGTTGGGGGCTCCAGAGCTGGACGCAGTACTCCAGGTGGGGTCTCACCAGAGTGGAATAGAGAGGCAGAATCACCGTCCTTGACCTTCTGGCCATGCTTCTCTTGATGCAGCCCAGGATACAGTTGGCTTGTACATGTACATCTATGTAACACATATACATGTATAACTCTTTGAATGATAATTTGTGCAATTATTAAGTGTAGTAAAATTCTTAGATAAAAAACATTAGATAAAGCACTTTCAAGAATTGAATCATGGAAAAAATCTGTTCTTCCAGTTAAATAATTTCCACTATTTGATTGTTAATGATTATAGGTCCAAAACATTTGAAAGGGTCAAAATGATCTTAAACTGTGAAATTCTGCTTATTCTGCCTCACAGCAAAACAAAATTTCGCCAGACGTTTAAAATGTCATTACTGCAAAGCTGTCCAAAAGTAGGGGAAATTTTAGCTCAGTTTTCTTTCAAAAAGATATGAGCTCCTGAAAAGTAAGGCCAAGAAGAAAACTGCTCATTCAGCACAACAGTGGGACTGGTGCTAACACTGCTGTTAAGAAAAAATAATCAGCAGATAAATCTCGAGTATTACGGCAACTCTCATCTTAAGATGGCTGGCTGTGGAAAACAGAGGAGACAGTCTGATATTCAAGCATCTTGTTGAGTCACTAGAAACGGGTGAAGTTGAAATGCTTGTTATTAAATTGTATGAAACTGGTAGTGTCAGAGCCTGTTCTGCGATTTGACATATGGTACATCCTTGCATAGTGTTCTACAAAACTTAGCATTATGTGAAGCACGTATGGATGAGTTTCAAAATCCATTCGTCTCTCCTATCATCTCACCCATTTTTTTGTTTTAAAAATCATCATAAGCTGTTAGCATTAGTATACTTCCAGCGGCATCACCTCTGTGCAGAGAAATCCCAGGGCAGCTTCCCTCTCCTCTGTCTTTGATAGCTTCATTCTGGAGCAGTGCAACTGAAAGCAAAACTCAAGAGCTTGTCAGGAGCTGTGAGTCTAAGTTTGTGCTACAATGAATCACATGGTGACAGAGGCACATTTTTGGCTTGGCACCTTTTGCACATGACATTGAAAAGAAAAATCAATGTGCAGGTTCATGTGGCAAAAATTTCAACAAGCTTTATGTATTTCAGTGAAGAAATCTGTTCATTTCAGGCAATTACTGATGAGGATGTATACCCTCAGTCTTGCACCTCTGAGTTTCCAGTGTTGTCGCATTTGCATGAGAAGTTGCAAATGAAAATCCTGACTCCTTTTTTTGAACTTCAGAGGGCATCGTGTTTGCAATGAGCAGAACCTTTGTGGACAGAGAAGTTTCCTCACAAAACTTCAGAAGAAAATGCAAGGCCAGCAGGGAACTGGCTACGGCTCAACAGATTTCTGGATTTTGTTTTGTTTTCTAGTTTGTACCAGTTGGAAACAGTTGCCAAGCAACTGGTTCCTGCATACTCTGGCCACTCCTCATCTGTGATAAGCTCTCGTTAGGTTACCTATATATCCTCTGTGCAATGTGGTTTGGGAGGAACATCTGCCTTCTATTCTGTGATGAGATGACTAGCTGAACGAACGAGGGGAGAGCAGTGGATATGGTATACCTTGAATTTAGTAATGCCTTTAGCAGTCTACTGAGTGTTCTTACAGCCAAACTGGTGAGCTATGGACTGGATAAATAGCCAGGAAGGTGGGTGGAAAATTATCTCAACCACTGAACTCTCAGTGTGGTAGTCACTGGTACAAAGCTCACCTGGCAGCTGGTTATGAGTGGCATGCTCAGGGATTAATGCCAATCGTGTCTGGCTTCAGTAACAACTTGGATGACTGGATAGAGTGCATCCTTCACATGGTTGCAGATTGTATGAATTGGGAAGGGTGGTCAGTACACTGGAAGGCAGGGTTGCTGTTTGAGGGACTTTGTCAGGCTCCCAAAGTGGGCTGTCAGGAACCTCATGAAATTCACCAAAGGCAAATGCAGAGTCCTTCATCTGGGATGGAATAAGCCCATGCGACAGCACAGGGCAGCACTGACTGGCTAGGAAGCAGCTACGTAGAAAAGAACCCTTGTGGGCAGTGAGTTGCACATGGGTCATCAGTGTGTCTTTCTGGCAAAGGCGGCCATCTGCACCTTGGGCTACATTAGGAGGAGAATAGCCAGCAGTTGGAGGGAACTGGTGATTCTTTCCCTCTATCAGGCACTTGTGAGCCCACATCTCTAGTGCTGTGTCCAGTTTTGGACTCCCCAGCACAGAAAAGATGTTGACATAGTGGAGCAAGTCCATCAGAGGGCCATTGAGATGCTTAGGGCCGTGGAGCACATGATGTACAAGGCAAGGCTGAGAAATGTGTTTATTCAGTCCTAAAAAGAGAAGGCTAATGCAATAGGGGGAATCTTATTGCTGCCTATGACTACATAACAGGAGGATGTTGAGAAGACAGAGCTAGACTCTTCTCAGAGGAGCACAGTGGAAGGAAAGGAGGCTGTGATCCAGAAGTTAGAACATGGAAAACTCCATCCTAGTGCAAAGGGAAAGCCTTTTGCTCTGAGAGTGGTGAAACACTGGAACAGGTTGCCTGGATAGGTTGTGGAATCTCCATCCATGGAGATACTCAAAACTCAACTGGCCACTGCCTTCAGAAGCTGGATCTAAATGGACCTACAGTGAGTAGAGGGTTGGTGTAAGTGTTCACCAGTGGTTCCTTCAACCTAAATGATTCTGTCTAAGGGATTCATTACATGATAGTTGTTGAATGCGTATGGGCTAACGCCAGTAAGAGAGATCTCTCTCTCTTTAGCCACAGGTCAATGGAGTTTGGTTCTGCAGGGGACAAAATAAAGATGACACAACTAAAATGAAAGAAGAAGAAATAAGTTATGAATTTTCATTTGTATAGTATGTTGCTTGAGTCTTAGAAGTGCATGAACAGTATTATTTTTATATTTAATATTCTATTTATTCCCCCTTCTCTGTGTTTTCTTGATATTTCAGTTGATATCTTCTTTTCTCTCATAAAAACTCCCTAGGGATTACATTCACTTTCTTGTTGCAGATAATCGCATCTTGTAATTGTTTGCACACACCGGTGGTGATCCATCTGAAACCTGGACTTTTTGCTTCTCCCAGTCTAACTGGAGAGCTTTTCTGTAACTCTGATTCCCAGGCTAATTGTATTAATTATTACTATTATCATGCTTCTGTGTATTCCTATTGCTGAGAGAAATTTGCTAGTATTTTTTGAAGGCTCATCTTCAGTGGAGAGATGGAGTAATTTTGCTGAAGCTAAACTGTCTTGAGTTAGCAACTATGTACAGAGATAGTATAAGCTATACATCGAGTGCTTTGATTAACAGCTTAGCAGTTTCCTACTTGAACTGAAGTCTCTTGGTGCCTTCCCGTCCCATTACTAGCTAGAAAATTATCAGGCTTTGAGATTTCTCCCTCTGACAGTCCAATATGTGAAAGCTTAAAAAAGAAAGGTGTGTGTGTAGGTTGTAATCAGTTATGGGGTCATCTTTGTTACCTCAGGCTAATGCTCCAGGGAGGAAAAGCACCAAGACAATATCAGTGTGCAATGTATACTCAAGTCTAAATTCTGATTTCAGATAGGTTGACTGTTGCACATTGATAATTGATCTGTTTCTAGCCTTTCTTAGTTTTCTCTCTTCTAATGTTTTTTCCCCCCAAAGTTATATATGTCTTGTATCAAATAATTGTATTCAGAAATAAATGGTAGTTATAGAGACATTATAGCCTTACAATGGGATTAAATACACAGACAGTTCTGGGTGAAGATGTATAAATCATAACAGTGTATTCCATCAGCTTCCATTTTTATACCCGTAAGATGAGGCATTAAGTACAGTTTTTACCTTGTAAAATGAAGAAAGGGAAACAATAAGAATTTATTGCACCCAATAAACAAAAGGAAAGAAAGGGAATAGAATTTAAGAAATAATGCGCTAACTCAAAACAATCCAGAGATGAATATTAAATATATACGCTATATATCTAATGCCATTCAGTGCAATAAATAACATGGAAAAAACATTGTAAATCATAGGACCTAGTTCAGTTTCCGCACATTGTTGTTTTATGAAAGATCAACCCGGCCTTATAGGAAACTACACAGTGTTTTTTTACAATGCACTGCTTTGAACTGGGTTTGTGTAGGTAAAGACTATGAAGGAATAATGTGCCAAATGTTTCCCACTGGTAACAAATGTTATAGGTACCTTGATGTTTGCCTATAGATCTTGCTATAGCTGGGTCTTTTGCTCTCTTTGAGCTTCTTCAAAGGCATGGTCTGCAGTATTTGATTTCCCTGCTTGACTCTAAGTTTTGATATGTCAAAAATAATGTTTTAGATTACTGAACAGAATTAGGATCCAGTGCGAAAGTTTATTATTGACTTGTTGGAAACTAGGTGAGGTCTGGAAGCATCACCTCCTGCAGCATGTTCTTGGAGTATTTTTGAAGTAAAATTTTAAATACATTTTAAAAGTATTTTGCATAAACACCTTTTGCCAGTAAGTTTTTCATAAGTATCAAAAATATATTATCTGCTTATGTCTAACTGTGCATGGTAAAGAAATACACTACTGCCAACTTATGTAATCAGAATCTTAAGTCCAAAGAGGCCCAAAGTTGGATGGATTTTCAACAAATGGTTTTGAAGGGCTGCTATTTTCCTGTGTGACTGTCAACAAAACTTTGTGTTATAGAGCGTTTTCCACGAACCAAAGTGAAACACCTTTCACGGGGGGAAGTTTTTTAGATTAGGCACATGGGTCATATATTGTCTTTTTGTAACAGTCACCCAAACACCAGTAGTATTTCCCTAGATAGAAGAAGGGCTCTTTCCTGTTTCAGAATAAAGGATATAAAAAGCCCGGGTAGGATGGTGTTGGAAATGTTTTGATGTTGGATGCCAAGTACATCATCGAAGTCATCTTCAATGCCTGCCCAAATTTCTGTTAGTATGAAACTTGGCATGAATGCCAGTGCCAGACCTTCAACCTTGTGTCTGCTTAAGGATCTGGCAGAGATTTGCCAGATGCTCTTCTAGCAGCTCACCTGGAACACTGAAGGAAATAGAAAATCTGCTTGGTCTTTTGAAATATAAATCCCTTTCCCGGTATTTCAGTACAGTTTCCCAGCATCTAATGCTGTCTTCATCTATGGAGGCTTTGGATATAAATGCTTCCTCAGAATCATCAATAGTCGAGCAATGGGAGAGTCATCTGCTTTATTTCACATCTAAAGTTGACTGAGAAGCTTTACTGAAATAATCGTCCACATGATGTATTCAGCTCCGACTAGAGTGTTCAAAAGCTTCTCAAAGCCATACTGTTATGGTGTGCCTAAGAGGAAAAGCTTGGAGATCAGTCACCCAAGACACATAATCACCCTAAAGTGGTTAATAACTGCCAATATCTGATTTCAAGCCAGAGAAAGCAATAAGCTGCACAGCACTAGCTTCTTCAGGTATTTGTATCATATATGTTTCTAATGCAAAAACTGATAAAGAGTATAAGGTACACTGAAAAATACATTCCTCATTACACCTCATTTTTCTCAGTTCCTTACTATGTGTAAGAGAAACAGTTGCGTAACTGTGTAAGGGAAAAAACTTTATTCTAATTAAAAGGCAGTGAAATTGTTTCATATTGAAGGAGAGAATAGACTTAAGTTGGTCAAAGGATACTGATTTCATCAAAGAAGAAAACAGCTGTAAGACTTAAGGTACCTTCAAAAGCGGGGAAAGAAATGCGCAAAACCTGAAAACCTTATTAGCATCTTGTTAGGAGAAAAAAAACCAGTTACTACTGTAAAGGTAAACTAATTGTATGTGAAGTAATAATAGTCATTCCATATATTCTATTAGTGTTTTTAACTATATAATCTGTCCTGGAGTTTATGGTTTTTGCATTTTATCTCAGCGTGGCTTAAGAGTGATTTAAGATTAACAAGGCATTCCTCACCCAAGCCAGTAAAAGATCTATGAAGCAGGGCCATCTGACATCTTAACAAGTGCCCTAGATGCCCAGTGCATCCTCCGCAGTGTCTGAAGTTTGCAGACTTGTCCCCTTTGTGCCCTCTGCAGTAAACATACAGAGGGCAAGCACCACAAATGTCAGGGGAAGCAGAAGTCTTTTCCAGTGACTGTTGGTGACACCGAAGGGTCTCTGACATGCAATAAGATACAGCTGTGCAAGCCGAAAGGTAAAGATCACAAGTGTCTCTTTTTATCACTTTTGCTTAACTTGAATTCCTAAAGAAACAAAACATATGCAATTATTCTTTTGGTCTGTCTGTACATCTTTCCTTCCAACTACCCCTAAAAACTTTTGAATCCTAGAAACTTATTTTGAACAATATGGGCAGGGTGGATCTGAGATCTTAAAGGTAATGAGTTTTGAGAAATTTTGTGAAAATTGGTATTTGAACAGAGATTTCCTTAGTTGAGGAAAAGACAAAGAGAACTTATACGTGTAAGTACATGTGGAACCACTACATGTGCTGAAACAGGAACTGGCTGGTCAGTCACCACGTGTGACCACCATCAGCCATCCCACCTTTCACCCAGACTGGGTGAACTGGGATAAACTCGGGTGCTGTGGCAAGCAAACTCTGTGAGGGAGAAAAGGGCTCATCGATTCTGTTGTTCAAGAAAAAAATATTTATGTCATATAATTCTTGTTATATTTCAGTGTAAAAATAGTTATAAGCACAGCTGAAAATATTGATAGAAACAGGCTAATAGATTTATTTCTTGTTTTGTAATTAAGTTTAACTACTATATTGTAGTTATACATATATTATTGTTTTAAATAACTTTTTTTTTTCTCACAGTGGGGTTCTGGCCCAGTCAACTATGCACTTTTAATAAAATAGAAAGGCAACTGGATTTATTTCTTGTTCACAAGTCATGTGATGTCTTCCCCAAGAAAGTCACATGATTTTTTAAAAGTGCATTTTTGGTACAGAAAAATTGGTCTTTTTTGTTTCTAATCATGGCAAACAATGAAACTTATTTCAAATATGACTACAGTTCTTTCTCTGTTTTATATGAAGATGATATGAACAGAAACTTCTTAAATCAGGAGAAGGTACATAACTGAGTTCTGTCACTTGCAGTACCATAAACCATGTTATGTTATATTCTAGAACTTTGGTGCATATACAACACAGACTTTAGGGTCAGTTTGCAGAATGTATTTGTCTAGAATAAAGTTAAACTATGGAAAAGTTGGTACAATCTGTTTTCTTACTATTAAAAAAAAAAGAACAACAAACCCAAGATGTTCTGCTATTGCTATTAAAGTGATTAAGTCATTTACACCGCAGAGATCCATTTCCAAACTTAAGCCCTCAAACAAAACCATTGTTTTTCAACAGCGGGAGAGTACGTACAGCTTCTGGCTTCGTTCTATTTTGATGAAATGTGTCATTGATAAAAGAGAGTTCAAGCTTCCCCTAAACCAATTAAAATGTTTTTGCCTCAGGTGGTAAATAAAAGCACATGATAGAACTAAAGCAGACTGGGAGAGAGGTAATCAGTACAGGAGTTCAGTATTGAGCAATATTGAACACTGTTACAATAACACATAATAAATCATTTTGAAAGGTACATTGGATATATTTTTTTCAAGGACAAGTAAAGTATGCTCACAAAGATCAAAAGGACACCTTAGTTATTTTTATGTTCTATTTTAGAAATTATTGACAGTTCCTTTTTAAAGTAGCTTTAGCTTGCTTGACTGCAAAATATTTATGATGATAGTTTTGAGTATGGGTCAGTTAGATGTAAATATGTTTCACTGAGACCTTTTTGTCTTGGAAGCATTATGCAACATTAATGTTTCATTTTTAAGAGCAACGTCTTGATTTTTATATATTAAATAACTTGATCTTACAAACGTGAGATGTAGTCAACCCCCTTATGCTTTTATCATGCAATGATACATGCAATGATAAAATTCAGCTTGTGTTGCTGTGTCATGTTTTCCTTTATACAACTAATTCACTGAAAGAAAAATCATATGCATTAGGAGAAAATTTTACTAAATCCATGACTGTATTCCTCGCAATTCCAACAGACACAGTATTTCACCCAGAAGGATCAATAGGAACCCAAACAGACTGTTCTTTCTTTTTTTTCAGTAGGATCTTAGGTGAGGGGTCAGTTCAACGCAGTTCATTCACTCAAGTCCACGAAAGATAATGCTTAACAAATAGAATGCCAAAATATGCTGAAAAACAAATAGTATAAGTTTAGAATAGAAATTATTTAAGCAATGAGGCAGAGTAAAATTTACAGTATGACTTTTGTGTTCTGACCCTCTTGAAACCAAACTTTATCTTTTCATTTTGATTAAGTTACTTTTTATCCACATCATGCTCTCAAATATAACTTCCTTTAACTAGATTATGTCCTAGTCTGGAATAATTATTGCCCACTTTCAATAAGAAATCATCCACTTTGAGAAATATTTGCATATGCTGGTGATGCATACCCATTTAAGAAAATGAGCTTTTATTGTTTTCCTTTGAGTTATCGAAGTTTTCTTATTTGAAATGAAGCATGCTGAAATTCTTGGAGACCCTGAGCACAAGCCCTACCAGAGCCTAGCTTTACGCTTTACCCAATCTCTGCAGTGGGACTGAGCTCTCCAGTTTTAAGCAAACAAATCTTCTGCTAACTTCACTTTCTTTGCCTAATGATTAAAACCGTGCTTTGCTTACTTTTCACCACTTCTGGTAGTTCCGCCATTGTATCTCTTCCCCACAGAGTGTGGATTTTTTGGGGGATAATAGATTTTTACTGTGATAACCCAAAGCTTACATTCCCTTCTAGATCATAAGCATCTCCCTGTAAAACTGCGGTTCTCTGGGCATATATGAGTTAATGAATGATTGCAATATTATATGGTGTTATTTCTAACTTTTTACAAGCTATATTTTTTCCCCTTTGCCAAAGAGGTTTTTTGAGCTGAGTTACAGGTGCCAAGGAGGTCATCAAGGTCCCCATGATCAAAACTGAGTAATAGGAAGAAGTCTCGCTATTGTATTTGTATAAAATGACCATTATTCATTAGGTGCCAGCTTCTAGCTATGCAGTGACATTATACGTAACGAACAGCTTCACGCTTTCAGCACCCTCTCAACCTATGATGAACAAAAAAGAAAAAACAATAATTATCAGGATCAATAGGAGCATTGGTTAATCTTTCCAACTTCTTGAAGAAAACCTCAATGGTTGCAAAAATCATGCTGCATAATTATCAACTTCCGTTTACTAATCTCCACCTTTAATTCCAGCAGATGGTGTAAAGATGTGTTTAAAATGTTATTTGTGTTTGAAACCAGAGCTGATTTGAAAAAGAATATCAGATTTTTTAAAACAAATACACTAAGACAATGAGATTTTTAAGTAAAATGTAAAATATCACATTGCAGTCAATTCAGGGTCCTTTCATCGTAGCGATTTGTATTCATGACCCAACAGGAGCAACACTGGAAACATGAGGTAGTGGTGGCACCTTAGCCCAGCTGCAGTAAATGGACAAGCTGGTGAATGGCACCAAGTAAAGGGTGAAAATAAAAAATCCGTTCTGGACTGGAGCAAGGAGACAGCTGAGCTGTAATTGCAACCCATTTCTTACTCCTGTTACCATGCCCAGGAAAATATATGATCAATGAACATCCTGAAATTTGTCTTTTGTAGACTGTTCTGTCCCGAAGTTTGTATTTGGCCAGTCTCAAATAATTAATTTCCCATATATTGAAGCAGCCAATAGATTAGACAGTCCTGATATGCAAAAGATATATTTCATAGGTCGTTACATCATCAGAAGTTCAGCGTTTGATCCTGAGAGATCACATTACGATGAATATGAAATATAACACGTTATCTTGAATTATACCTAAACATTTGATTACACTCTTGTTTTAAGAGAGAAAAGATTCACTGCAAACTGACAATTGATAGTTTGAGCAGGCTGCCTCACTTAACATCAGAGATGTAATCAGCTGAAATTCTAAGTTTAAACTGTGAGTTTTTGACCGCTTCTGTATTACATTTTTTTCTGGAACTTATATTGGTTGAGGTAGATGAAGTCCTATTGCTTTGTGCCAGAGAACTGAACAGCATCACAACTAAAATTATTACATAACCTTCATCAGAATTCTTGAGTTATTTAATATTGATTAATCAACTTCTGAATTTGAACAATGTAATGATTTAATGCTAATTTATTTTAATATATTCATACTGCTTTTACTTTATTCTTTAGCTGAATTACCAAAATATAGACTTATAGAAACATGTGATTTGATTATTTCATTTCCAGATGCTAGCTTTATGACTCTGTTAGAACAGAAGGTCTTGTTCTTGATGGTGGTCTTGGTATCCTCTTTCTCAAGAGGTGGAAAGTGGAATAGATGAGAAAAGCTCACCCAAAGTGTATTTTATTGGCAGAATTTAGTAGCACTGGGCATTAGTGACTGTCTACCAAGTAGAAAACAAGCTGCACCTCATCACAAGCACCATTGGTTGCTCCTTACAATGCTCTTTCCTGCCACGTCCTACCCTATCCTCCAGAGCTCTCTGAGACTCTGTTTGCACTGAGGTTTAATCTGGTGCAAATATTGTCCGTGTGTGCATTCATAAGCATGTGACTGTCAAGCTATAAACAGTGCTAAACACAATGTTTCTATTTAAGGAGAAGCGAGAATGGGATAAAAAAACCTCTTTCCTATTGGAAAATATCCCTTTTTGCCAAATTAATTTGACATTTCTTTACTGTCAAAATTTATCATAAAATGCAAGGCTCTCCAGGTCAAAATATAACTGGAATTCTGAAGGTAAATTCTGGAGAACCACACATTAGCTAAAAATTAATTGAAGTTGACATGGAGTTACTTACTGTGTCAACGTACCCAGAGATCCTGTGGGAGATGTCTTAGATTTGGGTTAAGCTCTCTGTGGGCAGCAGTCTTCATCAGAAGGCAACACGCATGCTGGAAATGGAAGTGAAAGTGGGTTTGATTAGCTTTTGCTACTACTTAGGAAAGCTAAGACAGAATTTTCTCTCTTTCCCAAAGGACAGTCAAGGTCAAGGACAGCAAATATCCTTCAAGATGGGAGTTTGAAGACTTTCTTGGTGCAGCACTGTACTGTGTGGGATACCCTGCTTCTGTTATGTGCTAGTTGACCTCTCAAGATAAATATTTGCCTTCACAGGAAGGAAAAAGCAGCAACAAAATTATAATACACATCATTTGCAGCTTGAAAAAGTGCTAGATAATACAATATTTTTTTCTTTTTCAGTACCACTGCTTGAGGACCTAAAAAAGGGATTAAAGTTTCAGTTTTCTGTGCACTATATTAACAAATATAGAAGACAATCATTGTCCCAGAGAGTTTACCAGAAAATTGCTACATCATGCAAAATGTGGCAAATGACAGCAAATGGGATAGATCCAAGAAACAGTAAAATGAGAAAATTTTTGCATGAAGAAAAGACTTGTAAATTTATTAAATGATATCTGTATTTTAGCATAACCCTTGGTGCCTTCCATATGTCCTTTTTCTTTTTGCATCTGTTTTCTCTGTTGACAATGTAAAAATTGATTCAATGATGAAAGAGAACCCCCAAATTAAAGGAAAAAAAGTCTTGTTCCATCCTTCTAATTCTCGAGTGCTTTGCTTGGTCTCATTTTAAAGGAATTCCATGACAGCAAAGCCATTCCTACCTTCCTGTGTCTAGTCCAAACTCTCAAGAGCACTAAGGGAGTTCTTATATAGGTTATATATTTTTCCAGATTTTAAACATCAGACCAATATTCTTTGTTCTAGATTACCCGGAGAAACTCTTCTTTATATCCTTCAAATGTTTATGGCCACCCTTTGTAGCTTCACACAAGGTTTGATTTTTCAGGCCACTACTTGTGGCCACCAAGCCTGTGCACGGTGTATTCCTGTGGGTCCTCTCCAGTGAACCATGAGGAAAAAATGTTGCTGTTTTCTGAGCAAATACACAAATGTGCAGTCCTAAAAAGACATAAAGCTTACATGAGACTTATTTTACTGTGCCGTATTTAATGTACATTACTTTCAGTGACATACTTTTCTTTCTGAGCTTCTCTGTTGCCAGCGCTCGCTTCAAGCCATTTGCTCTGTTGTGTGCCTTCCCTGCTGCTGTGCCAATAGTGGGATTCCCACTGGTACGGCAGGTCAGAAAACTAATAAAGGCTGCAATTTTTAATTTTTAATTTTTTTTTAGGTTATTTTTAGGATATCATCTGTCTCTATAGCACCAGCAGGTGATTTGCTATTTCAGATGCTATTCTGGTCTTCCATGAACCATTTTGCACAAAGTGGTTTCTTGCAGCTCACTCCAGCTGTATTTTGTTTACTAAAAACTGGAAAGATAAACAACCTGAATCTCAAAGATTGAAAAGTAAAGTGCCAAATAGATGTACACATTAAAGATATTTAGCCAGTGTCATTTCCTTCAGTGCTTTGTAGTGTAGCTGTTCTTATTTAAGGGTGATGGTCTTAATTGTGCTGTGTTTTCCGTTTTTCTTTGTTCCCACTTATGCTCTCAGAAGACTGAAGAATTATTACTGCTCTTACCATAATATATACACTTGAGAAAACACTAAAAAGGCACGTCCGTTAAGCACTCCAAGCAATAACCGAGTATTGATGCATCTGCTTTGGCCACATGCTTACTTATTTTGCATCAAAAGGTAGGAAACAGAAAGTCAATCCCAAAGTGATATTAAAAGTACACACTAGTGAATCCACGCTGGGCAGATATAAAACATCTAACGATAGCTCACTATCTCCAGAGCTTCCTTAGAGAGCCATCCCATATAGCTAAGCCTTGGATTCTTCCTCTTTGATCAAGCTCTCCAGCTACTTTGTTATTTTGTTGTTCACTTGATTCTCGTGTTTTACAGAGCAGGACTTGGTCCCCCCGAGCTCCGGGTCAGGAACAGGGTGGCTTGCTGCCACCTTTCTGTTTCCTCTCTCCTTCTGTGTATGTCAATCCCTAGCAGTTTTAGAGCAGCTCACTCCTTCTGTGGATTTGACTTCTAAAGAAACATATTCCCAACCTGAAATACCAAAAACATTCCTATGCTTAGTAAGGTATGGAAAATGACAATACAGGCTTCATGCTACATGTAGTTTCACATGCTTGTGGAATCCCTCTGCTATAATCTTCACCAAAACCTGTTTAAGAGCAGTCCAGATTGTGTTTCGCCTGTTCCTCGCTGCTTTATGCGATTGTTATGGTGCTGACACCTTCCCCGCTCCTGCTACTCCCCATCCTGATGCTGCATTTGCTTTTTGCACTGGCCAGGCCTACTTATCTCCCTCTGACTGCACTGCTCACTTGGCACATAGGTGAAGAAGAGATACGAACAGTAGTGGAAAGAGTAGTCCTATATCTCTTTTTTGACTTGAGCAATTGGTGAATGAGTTATTTCTTTTAGAAGTTGTTGAGGGAGTCAGGTATCTCCATATCATCCTTTTTATTTACAAAGAGTGCACAAAATGACAGGAATTATAAGCCTCTTTCAGATAGCACTTGGCATAACTCTTACTGGGCTTTTTTTTTGGGCTGCACTCCCAGTATTGTTCAGGATATACTGTTGATTTATTGATTCTTTCTCTTCATGTCTTTGGGTCTTTTTTGCCTCAGTTGCACAAAACAGTATTCTGCAAAAATCCCTCCACCCGCATATTTGATGATCGTTTGTTTGTCTGTCATATGTGCTTGCTCCTAAGTTGATGCACCTATTGCTTCACGTTATATCGTTCCATGAAGAAGTTCAATGGCATCTTACAACTCTCTTCTGCCTACTAAGAAAGCAATCAGGTGATTAAAGCAGAGCCCTTCCTACAACAGATATTAATCTAAGTACATAGTGCACAGTAAGGTGCATGGTTGGTTTGATGGGTTTAAGTGTTTTAGAGTAACCTAATTTTAACAGAAATACCTGATACAAGATTCATGAGGTGCTACAGTTGGAGCAAACATGAATTAATGGACAAATCATGTTAGAGAGGTAAAATAATGTAGCTTTTGTTGTTAAGTGAAAGACAAGGAGCATAAAGGGAAGAGTCCCATGCCCTTAGGAGATCCTACTGGATATTAATCCAGGGCTACTGAATGGAGAGATGAGACACTTGGGGCGAAGTGACCTAAAAAAAATCTGACACACACAAGTTTGTAAGTAGAGTATTATGCTCCTTGTATCTTATCTTAATCCAACTGAGAGAGGAATAGGTGAAAAATCAAGTTTATACAATTCATCAGCTACTAAACTAGTTACTATATCATGTGGGTTCCAGGCTTTGTAATACAAAACTAATTTTTGTTCATTTTGAGCATTTGGGAGCCATGTGCCTTTGCCATTACCTCTAATAATTTTTAATGTTTAGTTATGAATTGTATTTTTCAACAATTTGCCAAGAAAGTGTCCTTTAACTGCTGAACTGGCTGCATTGGTAAGTGCAAGGGAATGTATGCTCTGAAGCTTTTTTAATGTCGTGCAAAAATAAGAATGTCACCTGGGAAAACATAGCTACTCAAATATTATTTCCTGGTGGGGTCTTCCTCCCTCAAGTCATACTCTCCTGAGAGAAATAACCTGAATTAACTCTAAAATGAAGGCTAATAGCCTACTTGAATAGAACCTGCGGCCCTTGAATTTTATTACAGAGCTTTTACTCCTAGACTTTTCTACCTCACTTTTTTTCACAGGGTAATGTTATTTTTCAGGTGGAGGGAAATGAGAAGAAAAGTATTAAATATTGTTCAGATGTTTTCTTCATCCACTTTTAATTTTATTCTCGGCAGTACCAGGAAACAATAGGAATGTCACTCTGGCTTTAACCAGCAGTTTTTGATCTAAATCCAACTGTCATTGACATAAGCAGAACTCTTTTATTCCTCTGCAGGAAAAAATAATAATGAGCCAAGCACTAGACGCAAGTATCACATACAAGCTCAGTTTATAGAAATGCGCAATAGCTTGAACGCAAACAGTAGCAACGAAAACATATAGAAAAAACGGGAGAAACATGGCTATGCCATTCTCCAAGATTAACAGAAATTGATTCTTTTTTTATCACCTACCAGGAATGTCAGGAGTATAAAATATCATGAGATTTTAGGAACAAAGAAAATGGATGAAATCATCATATCTGTATGCTAACAACAGTAACACAGAACTATGCTGTTTCCAATTAACAGTGGAGCGATACTGAAATATATTTCATTAATACACAGGTAAAGGGGCTTCACTGCTAATCAGAATAAATTGCAGCATTCAGCACAGAGCTGCTACAGGTCTTTAAATTGCTTTTGCCTTGCTGTATGGATATAGCTGAACATAGCGTAATACATTTTTTACATGATGTAATTTTATCCAGCTCATACAATGTCAGGGTAATAATAATGATATTCTAATATTAATGCAAGCACAAGATATACATATTGATGAATAATGGTCATATGTTTTTGGATCTCCTTGCCAAGTCATATTAAAATGACAAATAATTGCCATTGCTTCAGAGAAATGGTACAGGCTCTGTAGTCAAAAAGCACATTAGGGACCTACTGCGTCCATTTGTTATCCTTTGTCAGGAAAACATGGTTCTTTAATGAAAGTGAATGAAAGGACACTGATTGAGGACAGTGACACTAAACCTCTTTCTCAACAGGAGCCATGACATGAGTATTAATAAGCAGATTGAAAGGTTAAGACTCAGCTTTGAAACTCTGGAAGCATGGTAGAATCTGAAATAACTCCCCCCTCATAATATGGGGAAAATCACAGTGTAAAATGCATTGTATAAGCCTTCTGGCCACAGGAGGGTAGAGCGGATAGAAATTGGTTCCCAGACAATTCAGGCAAATGCCATTTAAAATCTTAACCCAAATATATTTTTGTTAAAGTCTTGCTTTTAATTCTCTGTCTTGATAAATGATCCCTTTCCTTCTCATTATCCCCTCCCTCTTTGCTCCCAGTACTATAAAAATGCTAACAAAATCAACTCGGGCATTTCCTGAGTGTTAGTAAGAGCAGCTGGGAAAGCAGGGGCACAAAGATGCAGCCTGAGTAAGTACACAACAGTAACCGAGTGCGATGCGTTTAGAAAGAATTCAACATCTATGTTACTTGAGGGAACAAAGAAATAGCTTAGTATAAGAAAAAGACTGTTGAATGCATAATGCATTATGGTGATCATTTATTAATTAAAGAGAACCTAGAGGAGCCAGTCAGGATCACAGAAGAGTCTGAAACAGGCTGTCCTTGATCCTGCTGAGCTTTGTACGTATGTGCGGTCCCACTGGAGTCAGTAGAGCACACAAAGGGGTATTGCAAACGTGTGTGTCTCTGCAGGACACTGGCCGGAGCTCCTGTGTCTCTGTTGATAAGGTTTTGCCTCTCTGAAACTCTCTATGATTTGCACAAACTGTGTATGATCTGCACAAACTGTGTATGATCACAGTCTCTGACCACCTTTGCAGATTTATGTTCTTTTTATAGTCCCACTTTTCTACTCACAGAAACTATCTTCTAGGAATTTGATGGTTTTAGTGCTATAGGAAAAAGCCCTGTAATATTAAAATATCATTTTCTCCATGCCAGGAGCAAAGCTGGGCAAAATGCCCAAAGTTTCAAGGTGTTTGAATGCAGAGACTGGTTCTGTTCATCACAGAGATAAAGTGAGCTGTGATGTTCACGATTAGATTTCAGTATATTCAAACAAGGTTGCAAGGCTCTCACTGAATGTCTTGCCTCCTAAAGATCTGACAAAATGGCAAACCATTGCACACATTGAAGAAATGCGTTTTAATACAGACTTAAATGTAAAATGAGTTTTAAGTATTTGTTTTATCTTTAGGCAAGGCTAATAATGATGTGAGCTGAGTCTACACTAGCAAATTAAGAGAGCCTGGGACTGTTTTCTGAGGCAAGCCAACAGCATGGCACAGCCCATGTCCATGTTATTAAATGCTTTTAGTCTTTAAACAGGTTGTCTCCATGCATGCTGTTGATTGAGACTATTTCCCAGCTTGTGGTAACAGCTAAATTGTGCTTAGGAGTTGGTTGAGACAACTAGTTGAAACAGGGAAAAATTGTATCATGGACTTTTCTAATAATTGCATGATAGAGGAGTTCCATTGTTCACTGGTGCTGTTTTGTTTAGTGGTATATCTGTAGGTAACAGACTGGTAACAGACTGATTTCTTCAGTAAACAGTCATTGAATCAATATCAGGTGATGTTATTTTATATTCAATGTAGGGAAATGGTGGCAATTTTAAGGATGAAATGGCCACAGAAAATAATCTAAGAGGTGACCAGGAGATGATTCAATTTAAAAAGTAATTTGCATCGATCTGATCAATGGAGAGCAATAGCAAAGTTTTCTGTCAAGTAAGGGGCCATCATCTGTTGCAAGTAACAGAGAGTAAAAAAAAGATTGAGGTGAATCTGGCATACTGCAATTCAGTTTCCCTTTTATTTCGGCACCTTAACTGGAAGGCCACAAGAGGATCAGTATTAATTCTTAGGGCCACAGGAGTGTCATGCAGGCACCACAGGGGACCCAGATCAAGTGCTGTGCAATTTGGACATGGTTGGCGCTCACTACAAAAAGGACTGCACGTCCCAAGCAGTGTGGGCATGAGTAATTCTGCACCATTTGTCTTTGTGTCCTCTGCTGTTACCTGTAGTAGGTGTCTCAAGCGATGTGGAAGCAGCTGTAGCCAGTCAAAGGGTAACTCTGAAATTGGTTGGATGCAGGACTGTGAAAAGTAAGCAGTCTTGGGATGTATCAGGTGAAATGTTTCTAAGAGAGAAGGAGATGTGAATGCTATTTTATAAGGCCCTAGTGAGGTTTCATCTGGAGTACTGATAAAATTCTGCACGCTTGTCTACAATAAAGCTGAAATCCATTAGAAACAATTGCAAAGAAAAGTTCCCTGGATGATCAAGGAACTGGAGATCGCAACAGGGTTTTATTAGCTTTGCAAAAAGTAAGCTGGAAGAGGATGCAATTTAATTACATCAGGAAGGTGGACACGAGGGATTAAGAAGAATTGCTTAAACTCAAGGGCATTGTTGACTCAAAACAAATGAGTATAGATGAGCAAACATATGAATGAATAAATATATTTAGGCTAAAATCTAAAGAAAAATTGCAACCTTTAGGAGAGAGAGCTTGTGAAATTCTTGTGTGTGGGCTGTGGAGACAAGACACCTTGTTTTTCAGGTGGAGCTTGATGAATTTAGGAAAGAAATGGTATGACTTGCTTGTTTAAGATACCACAGGGCTGATGGTCCAGAGATCTTTGCATGACTATCTGTTTCATCTGTCCCAAATATCGTAGAAATCTTGCTCATATAAAGCATTCCACTGTGGTAGTTTGTTAGCTGCTCTTTTAACCTGTAAGAATGTAAATAATTTTCACTCTTGAAAAGATTTATTATTATTACATTGAACCAAATACCTATGTGATTTCAAGGTCTAGCTGTATCAAGTACAAGGTAAAATACAGATACCTGTGCCTTAAATGTGTAAATGGACACATACATTCAGAAATGCCTCACTGACACATGTATGCATTTTTATGTAAATATTGTGTCACGCAATTTGAACTTTGCAAATTTTGAAAATTTAGCCCTTGATATGTGGGTGTTTGAATAGAGTATCTGATGCCTGAGGTTTTTCCAGGTTCGTCTTTTGTTTTGCTTCATTTCTGATCTGCGGTGAGGCTTGTTCTGGCAATGACAGGAGGGACAAATTGTTCATAGATCTTGTGTGCCGTTCCTGATACAGTGTATTTTCAGTACTGTAGTTCTCATGTGCAGTGTTACAAGTAGTTGAATGAAGAGACAGAACGCCAATATCTTGGTAAATAATGGACTTATTTTTCTTGCTGATAGTCTGATCTTTCTGGAGCTCCCTCCCAGAATCCCTGTCCCTAATGAGACTGGCCTCCACGATCCAGTCATGGGCTTGCGTTGTGACTAGCTGTATTGTTTCACGGAGGGAGTCAGTTTTGAGGAAATTTAAGAAACCCAAGTGGAGGGTCTGAGGCTGGTTATATTGCACTGCAATTTACCGCAAAACACTTTTACATTATCTTATACTGTAATACCATATTCTTTTACGATTTTCCTTTAAAGAACAATAGTTTATGTCTGTGAGGTAAACTCATTCAATGGTGAATTCAATTCAAGAAATATTCTGAGGAGTCTTCAAATAGACTATAACAGTCACTAAAGACATTCACAATACTTGTTTCATTTCAGTTTTATATTTACAGGAATAATACACATGCAAAATGTGTATTTAAATCTGTTTCAAAATGTATTGTTATAGCAAACAGCCTCAAAATTTACTGCCATTGAAAGGGATTAGATAGAAATGTATCCATGATTCCCTTTTCATACCTGAGGTATAAAGAATACTCTTTTCCCTAGTTAGGCAGTCTGTTAGGCTTTTAATCTGTGTTTAACACCACCAACAGTTCCCTTTGTCCTTATGACCCTTCGTGTAGTCAGTGCCTGCTATTATATTTAACCTAAATAGCAGCCTCACTTGTGATAGTTGTATTCAGCCACATATTATTCACAGTTTATTAGAGTGGGAGTTAAAGACAGATTGCTGTAGTTTTCCGTTTTTCATGGAGGTTAGGCAAAAATATTTCCTAGTGTAACCAACAGAGTCCCACTAGGGGAGATGCCATCACCTTGTAAACTGTGGGTCGTGTAACCAGACAGCCCTTTTACTGCATTGCCACTCGGGAAATTCCCCGTTAGCTGAAGAGGTAACAGCATACGCATACCCATACGCTGTTTACCATCTTGGATATCATCTCCAGTGACGACTGTAGAAGTTTGTTGCCCCAGAAAAGCAGGAATAGAACAAGCTACAGGCAGAGACTATCCTTGACTAAGCACTGCTAGCTTCCATTGAGCTTTGTGCTTTGGCCCCAAGGCACCATCTTTATGAACTTTATAACAAATTAGTAACATGTGTCTTCAGCAGAACTGTGTTACTCTGGCAGTTGAGAGCTAATGAACCTTCCTGTATGATTAGACTTGCAAAGTTTCAATTTGTAAATAAGCCAATAATTAATACTTCCAAAAACTGTTTTCCCAACTTTATTTTAATGGCTTAATTTTTTGCACTAACTAGACAATCTAGTTTAAAGTTCATATAAAGGTGGGCTTTTTAATGCAAAAAATACAAAATGTAAAAATCAAGACAATAATTTGAATACAGAATCATAATATTTTTCCAATCAGATTTTCTAATCAGATTAATCGCATAAATTCCTTAAAATATCATTTTGTTTCAGCTCTGTTTATTGGAGAAGCCCAATTCAGCAGTTCCTGAGTAATGCCCAGCTTCTTGGAGACATTAAGGTACCTAAATAGCTTTGAAGTTTGGGGAGTAAATGCCTTAGTTTATATGTGCAAGGAACTGAACAGACTTAATTTTGCCCATGTTTACCTCCGTCTGCTTAATTTTGCCGTGTCTGAAATGAGACTGCTTACATGGGTAAAGTGAGGCCTGTCCCCTGATTATATTCTTGCCTGAATCAGGATGAGAATCTTGCATTTTTGCTTGAAGTCAAATACTTTCAGTGTCCCATCTCATTCCTACCTAAGGTGTGTTTTTTCCTTTGTTTTCAAAAGAAATAATAGAATCAAATGCAAATATTCTTCACGCCTCGATATAATTTGTACAAAAAAAAAAATTAATTAAACTCCATAACTTGGAAAAAAACAACGATTTTTCGGGGCTGATTTTCAGTGGATGGGGAAGTCAACAACATTCTCTACTTGCCAATGAAAAGAGAATCCCTTGAGCTTGTCTACAGAACCTGCTCCCGCAATCGCAGTCTTTGCTCCGAGTCGGAGGGTGCTCTGCGTAGGAAGATAATGAAGGTGCCGGCTGGGCTGGAAGGAACTGAATAATTAAAGCAGCTTGTAATTTATGTTGCCATCAAATGCTGGAGGATATGGTCCTGCTGCAGGAAAAGAACTGGCTGTCATGTATCTGAGGCATTTTTCAGAAGATATTAAGCATGAATATTGGATGCGTAATTAGGTTTTCTTGAAGGTATGTTAGCAGATTAGAGGTAGATCATGCAATAATTTCTATTGTTCCACATTACCTATACTTTGACTGAGCAGTTGTATGACTGCTTGTATTTCTGCATTTCTAGTTGCTATTTTTCTAGAATAGATACATTCTAGAATATGGAATATTATAGTTGCTCTCTACATGAGCATGCCTTTTTCTTCTTCTTTCTCTTCGTTTTATTCCCTTTATGTATTTCCCTTCCCTCTTTAATTTAATGGGAACCATACACAGAAGCCAGGCAGATAAATGTACTGAAACCCCGTTAGCATTTAATCTCTTTTTAGATAAATGCAAATATTGCTGTTGATGGTACTGGAGCCTTGTCCAGCAGTCATCTGAGGAACTTGCTCATCCATTTTTCAGCGTGTCCATTACTATCAGTCACTGAAGATTGTGATCCAGAATATTCGTTCTTGACGAAAACAATAGAATTAAGCCACAGGGCTTCAGAAAATTGCTTTCATATTCAAGCAGTGCTACACATATACAGACACCTTGTTGATGATTTTCCTGCCCTGAAGAAAATATATTGCTGCTGCCACAAACCTGTCTTTTGGCACTTTGTCACTTACAAGTGATGATAAAATTGCAACAAAGAGACTTCTTTTTAATCTCATAGGTCATCGTTTGTACTCTGGACAGTTCTCCCTTTGTCCTCTCATTTAGTTTAGATAAGGTGGAAAAATCCTTTTAGTTGCCTCTAAACTTCTTTTAAAAATACAAAATCCAAAAAGTCAGCCTCAACATACCCTCAAATTTTTAACACGAGAACTTTTCTCTTCATGTTTTTCATTTAGATCAAAAGATCTGTGTGCATTTTAAATTTATTTTTTTTTTAGGCAGCTGAATTGCAGGCAACCTTTTTGATTTATAGATTCACATCAAACCATAAACCTTGAAAGACATTTAATCCCTTTAATTTTGTGAGAACCCCAGAATCATGTCATAATTGTATTACTGAAATTCTGACCATTATTATACCCATTTGTTACTGCTAAACACTTGGCATAATTTTTTAAATTCAGTTATCCGGTCCAACAATACAAAGTTGCAGAAAACTTGTGACAGGTAGAAAGACAGAGACATTCTGAATAAATCCATGTATATATTGAATATTTTGAAGATAGATTTTCACGCCATTTGTATAAACAGCAATTTATCTGGCTACATTCTTTTTTATATTCTTTTCTATATTTGCTGGGAGATTTTTCTCATCTTTGTCAGCTTCTTCTTCAGCTTTATACCTCAATGAAATCCCAAACCTGTCTGTGACTTAAAAAGTCTGCTCCCGTGGGATTTTTATGCAGCAAATGCAGTATTTTGTCTCTTGTCTGCACTCTTTTCCAGTCTGAGTCTCTTCCAGTTGGAGGTATGGAAAGAGCAAAGAGAAAAAGAGGAATAAAATCTCCTGAAAAAGGCAGCAGGAGAAGAAGGTACCTGTGCAGTGTGCTTTCCTCTCTCCAGGTTGTACATCAGGTTTCTCTGCTCCTCTCTACATCTGACAACTGGTATCCAGGAAAAAGACTGGTTTGGAATAAGGTGGAACCAAAACTGGTGTCATGCTGTTTAAAAAAATTAAGGGGTACTATCGATACCTAGGACAGATTCCCTACCTTTTCTCTCTTATTACTGATTCTCCCTGATTACTGCCAAGCAGAGGCTTTGGAGGCATCACAGGGAACGTCCTAGGGAACCTAGGACAAAGAAGAAGTCAGCTCCTGCAATCCCCATTTCACACGCGGGCTTGAAGAGCGTGTCCAAAGGAGGAGAGAGACAGACCCAGAAATTCAAAGTTTACTGGTATGAGTACAACCTCCAGAAGCCTAGGATGTTCACGGTTCCTCCTATGAGAAAGCCAAGCTTTAAGAAATACAGAAATGGACACTAAAAAAACATTAAAGGCCAAACCCTCTGAAGTGCCCAGTGGAAACAAGCCTCATCACTCTGGATGAAGGAATCCTTGTGCTCAAACCAATCACTGCAGAGGATAAGAGACAGAATACTTGTTTGACTGGATTTGGCCCCTATGAATAGAAACGTCCTGGGCCTTCTGCCAGTGTCACCTTCCCTTGTCTCCTAAAAGCACTGCAGATTCACCAATGTAAACTGGCAAAAGCAGAATTAGCCACAATGCTAAGCCACTTGCTTCACGGGACTCTTCACAATGTAGGCTGAACTTGATAATGAACCAACGTTGTCCGCTTTAATTATACTGCTTGAAAACCTGCACAACAAATAAAGATGCATGCCTAAATAGCTAAGTTCAGAAAATTATTTTTCCACTAGGTAAACTGCCCATTTAGAGTTACTAATTATTCTTTTTCATTCTTATATTTGCCTTATTAATTTTAATTTTCTACTAGGTGTTTATAGAATAAATAAATCCAGACACCCTTTCCTTGTTCAGGATTTATGCTATAGTAATATTCAAAACTAGTAGCTTCAAAAAGAAATGGTTTAGAATAGAAACAGATTTCTATGATANCCTTGAGTCTTTCTTAAAATATGGTGATTAAATAAAAATTTAAAAAAAAAACATAAAATGTATTTTCTTCCATGTCAAAAAAAAAAAAAAAAGGCAAGAGCACGAGGATTTCCTCAGCTGCAAACTATAAAATAGAAGCAGAAAATTATGGAAAAAAAACCCCAACAAAACCCCAAATGATGAAAAGTACAAGCAGTTTTAAGACTCTGACTGATGGAATTTTCTCAAAATTTTAGGAGGCTTTCAAAGCGTTAGTGCATTCCACTGCAACCAGTGGTAGCTTCTGAACTCATATTTTAAGGCTGTAGTTATACCGGGGGCCCAATTCTGAACTCAGATACAAGCTGTTTTACCCTTGCCGATGGAATAAAATCTCACACAATGGAATAAAATGCTGTGCTTACACAGGCGTGCGCGTGTGCCCGTGGCAAACTCAGCAGCACGGCTTCGTGCCTCTGCTCTGATGTTCAGCCCTGGGTACCCTGTCTCACACAGACCTGCGGTGCCAAAAAAGGGACAACACACAGCAGCCATCCCATTTCAAACAGTATCTTATACTCAAACATTGAATTAACCTGTGGCCCAGTTAAAAAACTCCTGGATGAGACCCGTTATGGCCAAATGCAGGAGGAGTTGTGCTGAACCAGCATAGGTGGCTGAAGCTGCAGCTTTGACTTGTCCTGCACATCTGTCTCCAAGCGGTGTAGCTGGGATAAATGCGAACAGACCATGAGAGTGGTAAAGGGTATAACAGAGACAGGAATGTTACAGTAATTGTGTTGTGCCAAAAAATCCCCCCCTGGGTTTACAAAGCACGTTTTAAAATCAGCAGGTAATTCAGGATTTAGCAATAATTTTGCCAGCTCTGGCAGTTTGCCTGTATGTAGTTGTTAATGTTTGTATTCAGTTTTATTTATTTCTGCAGCAATCCTCTAGTATTTAATCATCTCTCTCTTTTTTATTTTTTTTTGTTTTGTTTAGTGTCCTGGTTTGAGGTAAAACAGAATCAATTTTGTTCAGTAACTTCGCTTCTTAGCTGGGCCTCTTCTAACTACTGAAATTAACAGCATATTGTGCAGACAAATGCTCATTTTCTCAGAGTGATAAGACCAATGTTTATAGCTGCTGCCCAGGCATGGTATGCAGAGAGGCTCTTGCTTATACTTATTGCCATAACACCCAAGGCCAACCAACTTTGTTGTTTGCCCCGTTGGAAGGGCGGAAGCGAAAAACATAGTGGGGTCCCACCTGCAGGGAGGAGCGGACAGGACAGGTGACCCAAAACTGACCAACAGGGTATTCCATCCCATCTGCATCATGCTCAGTATAAAAGCTGATGGATCAAAGGGTCAGTCCCCCTCTTTGTCTCTTCCTACAATGGCTGATGTCTGAGGAGGACTCTGTTCGTCTGCCTGTGATCCCGATCCTGAATCCAGATCCGGAATCCAGTTCCCCTCCGTCACCGAGTCCAGCCTGGGACTGGCCCAGTGCCAGCCGGTGTCGTGATTGTCATCTCGGGAGCTTGATACGGTTTTGTATATATTTTTCATTATTTCTTTTTATTTTATTATTAATATTTCATTAAAGTAGTTTAGTTCTTTCTAAACTCATAAGTCTCTTTTCCCTCCTCTGCCTCTCTCTCTGAAGAGGGGTAGAGGGGAGCATCTGTCGGTCCTATCTGGGGTCCCCTAGGTCCCCAGTAGCCAATTTGGCCTAAACCACGACATTTAGTGAAGCAAAGCTTCTCTATTACAGTCCTGAATCTCCACACTTGGCATCCCTGCGGTAACCCTGGCAACCTCGTTAGCAGGGTGGGCTACAGCTTCAGCACCTCTGGCTGAGCCCAGCAGGGTCCTTCCCCCCCAGCCCCCAGCGCAGCAGCAGCAGCGAGCTGCTGCCTGAGCCGGAGCCCATCACCATGCAGTTATGCATTTGGTTTTGCGTGATCCCGTAGTCCCCTTTTTAAAAAAAAATGCTAATGTGTAATGTTTGAGAGGGCGTTACGGTGCTACTGCATAGTTCTTCATCAATATAGGTAGCAGGGCTGAGCCCAAGCATGCATTGTCAGCTTTTGAGATTTTTTCTTTCTTGCTCATACTGGAAACTATAAGGCAGGCTCTTTTAAATTCTTTCTAGTCCACTAACTGAGTAAACAATTCTGCGTTTGCTATAGGCAAAAAGTTTTAAAAAAGAAGTTATTTTCTGTCCTATTCTATAGGGTTCTCAAGCACTCACTCTGTTAGCATAATCCATAACCTATTAACATAATCTATATTAGATTCTCCAGTATCATCTATTAAATTATACATCCACAAGGACATGCAAAATTAGTATACACCATACAAACTTTACTAGACTTTTTTTTTTACAGATATTTTCCAAGACTTTCTTCCCATTTCATATATGTATACTTAAAAAACTTTATATAGGAAGGAAATTTTGGACTGATAGGCACAAAAATATGGGCTGTTGTTCTCTTGAGAGATATTGACAGTTGCTGTGGCTTCAAGAGGGAGCACTCTACATGGTTAAAATTCCTTCAGATGGAACTACTGTAAATTTTTAAATCATAAATCCTTACTGCAGTCCTCTGGTTCAGGCAATCTTGCTAAGCGTTCCATGTCTTCTCTCCAATATCTTTCCAGTTTATAGGTTGCTTCAGTTTTGTTGCTTTCCAGGTTGCCAACTTCAGTATGTTCACGTTTCTGAGAGCCAATATAGTTACCTTTTTTCTCTAGATTGAGTTTTTCTCAAAAGAATTCCTCCTAGAAGGTTCCAAAAACAACTGAGCATTCAGAAGAATAAATGTTGTTTGCCAAATATCTTAAACTTTTGAAACAGATCACTTTATTTTTATATATGTTATTGACTTAGTTTACCCTTCATTAAAATCCCAGGGGGTAAAAGTTTGCTTTTACTTTTACTCTTCAAAACTTAGCGTGTGAAATACATTGATTTATTGATAATAGTTTAACCAAGCCAAGAACTTGCTCAACTATTGGGGCTTTCTGCGACAATTGAATTGAAATTGATTGATGTCATAAGATTAATGAATAATTTCTTCTTGATCTATTGTTGTGGATGGGAAAGGCTGAAGTGATAGACTTACTGTTCAAATGTCTGTGTCATACAAGCCTAGGACAAAACTGGAATAAGAAAGGGACAAGAAGGATTAAACTCAAGGTTGTAGTTTGAATTAGGGTTGAGAATGGGACAAAGACCTGAGTTGATAGTCTTACTCCTTGATTCTCTGAGACCTTGTCCGGGTTGGTTTAAGAGCTAGGTGAGTGCTGGTGTCTATAGGGCTGTGGATAGCGTTAAGGTTTGTTATATTTGCTTAATGTTTGAATTCTGTTTATCTTCTACAGTGAGGCTGAGGGCTGGCACCCACAGGGTATTACACTTTGTGTGCTTGTTGGGTATGGGGTTTTGTCATAACGTAATGTTAAAGATAGGTTGGATGTAGGTTAGTAATGGAAAGGAGTTGGAACTTGGGGTTTTTTTGAGCACGTGGAGTGTGCCAGTCTGGTATGCTTCCTCGTTCTTGTAGATTTTTTACAATTTATCACTAATTGATGCTGTAGCAAGGGTCAGCAGGCTGCAGTTTAGGCTGCCTGCGCTCCAAGTTAACTTGGAGACCGTGCCACCAGTGGCCTCGAAGGGGCCCTTCCAGGAAGGCCTGCAAAGGAGCCTCAGCCATAGATCCCTCCTCAAGTTTATGATTAGGCACAAGGCTGAAAAGACAGTCCATGTCTCATGGCCATGTTGTGCCGTATGGAGGCCAAATCTGATTGAGGCTGGATGTGGATTTTATTTTTACAGGAAAGCGGACTTCAGTTTTGTGTGAACTGTTAGATAAGTTGTTTGATTTTTATTGATATTGATACTGCACAACAGATCTAGTTGAGGACTGATGAGAAAATTGTGAAATGATTTCTATTCTGTTCTAAGACAGTTAACAGTGGCCAAGTAGAGTTAGTTCACATGAAGGCAGAGGTCCAGCACATGTTGATTTTATTACTCAGTACCTGCAGATCCTCTGGTGACTCTGGTGACTACCATAAACACTCTTTTCCAACTATGAAAATGACTGCTGGATAATTGTAAGCTGGGACAGCTTCAAGGGCTAATCTGTGGATTTGGTGAGATAGGTAAAAAAAATGAGAACTTCAGCCACTGCGCTCTGTAATTTTTTTTGCCAGCCTTTGTCCTAATGTTAACAGTAATCCTTAATAGTACTTTAGAAGCCCCCCCCTTGGCCAAAATCAAGCATAACTGTTTTTCCATTTCACATCCATTTTCATCCTATTTGTTCAGGTGTTAAGTTTCATACAGTAACGATAACAATAAAAAAGTCAGTTCCTGGTGTCTGTGGTACTAATCAAACTCCAGCATTAGAGCTAATAACAGCAAAGGGTAAAAAAAAATTCTTTTTGGTTGAAGTCCTTGTCCTGAGTCCCTGTTCTTTCAGGATCATGTAGTAAAAGTAGTAATTTATCATCTACATTTTGTAAATCTAATCAGAGCCCTTACTAGTGCTAATCATTATCCAAGCACAATTAATGGGAACAGAAATATTAACAAGTCATATGCTTCCTGCTTTACTGAAATTGATTTGAACATCAAGCCCTAAAATTAGCATATTTCTGTGACCCTGACCCCAACTCAATCGTAATCCTGAGCATAAAAACAGTCTGGGAGATCTCCACTGATGTGAGCACAAAACATAAACTGTTTGTTTTCCTCCAAGCATCAGCCTTCATCCTAGTTCTGTGGGTCTCGAAGGAGTACTTCAGTTTTTCATTTTATAATCATAGCCCCAACACTAATTGTAGCAATTCCACCTTTGCTGTTAATATACAAGCAGTCTGCACCTTTTATGAACTCTCAGGCACTGACCGTCATGCTTCAGTTGGACTGCATTTAAAATACATTTTTTTCTGTGTGTTATTCACTTCTAGGCCCTACTTCTCAAATATTGTGTAGTGAGAGGCTTGGATGGGGCTTTGCTTCACATTATTCAAAAGAGCTTTGAATGTACAACTATTTATAACCAATGCATATTTACATGATTTTAGGTGATGTTACATGTAGTGCTACAATAGCCTTCCTAGAGACAATTGTAGGATTATAGAGAAATTAATCAGGGAACATTTAAACTGTAAAATACCTCACAGTTAGAAACTTCTGGAAACAAAACACTGGAAACAAAACACAAAGCATAAAATAATACACTCCAAATATTAATAATATTCTAGTATTCATAACTTCATAATGATGACACCTAATAGTATTTGTATTGCAGTCTAATGTTTATAATGAGGAGAGCTGTCTTTGCAGACCACTGAGCTGACGATTAGTGGATGTGCGGCTGCAATGGGATGTGCATGGCTGCAGTTAGCCCTATGCTCACCAGCTCCTTGGTGGTCTAACCACAATGGCACCGAGATCAGGAAACCAAATACAGCAGAAGCCAGAACAGACAATCATTTAGTAGATACATTAAGTTAATATAAAAATCACATGACTTTACTGACAGTAATATAGACAAGTTTGGGCTAGACCATGTTGTGTTTCACTGCTCCAGTGTGTTTGTTTTCGTTGCCAAGCTTTGCAGCATTGGCTTTTTTCCAGAGTAAGTAGTTTAAGCCTGGCTCAAATATGCAGTTTTCCTACTGTTTCTTTTCCCTTGGATATTTAGCTTTTCAGGGAATTTTCAACTCTCACCATTTCAGCATGAGAATAGGAAAGGTTATCTGAACAGTATTACTCCTTTAAATCTGTAGTGTTACTGATTCCTACAATAGGTTTAGTATTTTCCTGGCAAAGTTGAAAATCATTCCATCTTCAATCATTGGAGCACCAGGACAATTTAGTATTAAGTGAGAAACTGCCTGTAGTAGCCTATTTATGGATAATTTCTTCATCTTCTTAATAGCCTCTTGAAAATTTTGTGACAAGATTTGGTAACAGGTTGTCATTCAGGGCATAAAATACCACCTGTAGCTTGCCTATTTCTACAAACACCAAGGTGGTGGTACATCCATTGTACTAGTATGTTACAAGGTCTTTCAAAACAACAGTGCAAAACACACTGTTCCAGATACATCCATTCTCTCATTGTAAAAACCTGCAGCACAGTCAGACATCCAAAAAAAAAATGGCAGAACTCTTAGATCCTGTGCATATGAATGAGTAGGGGGTTTGTCATGAGGTGATACTTTTGGAACACAAACCATGATATACAGTCATTACTTTGAAATGTTAGAGAATAAGTTGGGAGGAAAAATATAAATATCCACTGTCTTGGGGTGCCAGAAGGCATGAAAAATCACCACCCAATAAATCTTGTTGGGTTAAAAAATGAGTTTGTGGCACCTCTAGGACTGAATACACAGGATTACCTGATTTATGGGAGTTATGAAGTTACATGGTGCCACTTGAGAAGCCCAAGGCAGGGAGCTGTGCAGGTGGAAGGATAAATAGTGATTATATTTGATTTTCAATACTGAGATAGAAAGGAAGAAAAAGTTCCATCAGACCTCAACCCCTCTTTGAGACCCTGTACTGAAAATATCTTTTGACCAGATACAAAGGCATTTGGGCAGTTTGCAGTACCACATCAGGGTGGTCCTTTACTGAAAAAGAGTAATAGCCAAAACCTAAATGTGTAGTGGAGATGTGGATTTTCAAGCAGGCAAATTAGGGGAAGTTTTTTTCTTCTGCAAGATTGGGATGTTTAAATCCTGATGCAAGCGGAGGAGAGTTGTCCAAACCCACAATAGCGCAGCTGAACCGGGAAAGAATTATTTTTTAGATTTCAAATGTGTATACGTGTGGTTGTCAAAGGACTCTTTTAGATCTGGCTAAATCCTGCTTGTACTACTCTTGAAAATAGTTCTATTATCTAATTAATGGAATAGTAGAGAAAATGGTAGTCAGTGCAAGTAACTTGATTATCAAAACTACTGTGCAAAAGAGTAAGCACTTTTCTTATTTCCTGTTTGTTTGTTGGGACCATTTCCCCACTTTCTTTAACCATTAGCATGAAGCAGCAAGTTCATCTGACGGACATGGTCTAGGTGTAGGTGTTGGTGCCTTGAGGCAGGGAATGGAGTAGAGGACCTCTGAAGGTCTTGTTTTCAGTGGTTGCTGGAGCACTGAAAGTACAGCTTGGTTCTGCTGAATCTGTCAGTCTCTTTACAAAGCAGATACGCCTGGTGAGTCATACTAATTCTGAGAAAAACTATTATGAACTTCTGATTTCAATTGCCTGTGAAACTCCAGTTCTTTGTCAGTCATAAATTGCAGATGCCATCATTTCCCTCAAAACTTTTCATTCTTCCTTTCTTCCTTTCTTCCTTTTCTTTCTCTCTTTCTCTCTTTCTCTCTTTCTCTCTCTTTCTCTCTTTCTCTCTTTCTCCTTCTCTCTTTCTTTCTCTTTTTCTCTCTCTCTTTCTCTTTCTTTCTTTCTTTTCTTTTCTTCTCTCTCTTTCTCTTTCTCTCAATAATAGAAATAAGGAAATTGTTGCATAATTTAAAAAGCTACTTATGTTTTCTCACTGGAATCCTTCTTTAAGAACTTGAAATGTAAAGGTCTACCATGTGCCAACATGGGCCACTTACTAAATCTTAACTTTGCAAGATGATTTTTAAGGACACTGACAGCATTTTCTATGAAAATTCTACCTTAAAGGAGCACGCTGAGTGGCTGCACAACTCCTGTGTGCTGGGCAAATAACACAGACAGACACACACAGAGACACACAGACACACACACAGACACACACCCCTCCCTCCTCCCAGCTGAATAATTGGCCATATACTGTCCGGTGCTATTGCCACTGAGAAGGACTTACCTTCCAATAGTTCCCTCGCCTGGAGGGGTATCTGCTGGGCAGCAAATGGAAGAATAAAAAGTTCTCAAGAAGTGAGTGCTTCCACTGCTGTTACTTAAGCAAAATATAGATTAATGAAGTGAACTGAGGTTTGCAAGGAGCATGGGCTGAAGAGGCAGAGGCTGATCAGACCTAAGACGAGGAAAAGCAGATAGAAGCCATAGGGCAAATGCAGAAGGGTGTTTAACTTCACTCTCCTTTCTAAAACCTGAAGCTGAGTCCACATTTAGGACAAAACCTTGTTTCAACACTCCATTGACAGAATAACTTGTTCTTTTTTATTTTTCTTTTCTGTCAGATGTCCACATAATGAGCTCAAACAGGAGAAATGTGGGCTGTGAATATGAAATTCTCCTCCTTGCTAAGGAACTATTTGGGGCCAGTATGATTTTCTGGCAGAATTCCCATTCTTCCAGGTTGCATTAAAAGAATATGAATATGAAGAAATCACATAAAAAAAGAAAATTAAATTGACTATTGTAGTTGCAACATGTAAAGCATACTTTATTATGCATTCTTTCACTGTGTTCCCATACAATTTTGTTCTCAAAAATGCTGGCTTATTCTGGCTCTGGTATACACTTAGGTACATTTAGTTGGTTAGCTGCTGTATTGGTTTTTTTTAAACCAAGTATCTCAAACAGAATTAAATTTTCCTACTAAGCAGAATTAAATTTTCCTTTCAATAGGAATTAATTTGCTTCAGTTCTTAAAACAAACCCCAGGAACCGGCCCTCAGTCAAAATAAAGCTTGTTGAAAAATGGAAAATCTCTGTTATTCCTCCAATTTTATGATCAAATTTAGTACTAAACTTTATTAAGCAATGTTTCGCTTTTATAATTTAATAGACTAGAAACTTAGAAGTGTGCTGTACTTCCAGAAGTGGTTAAGAAATCTGCTTGTGCATCTCATAAATAATTCTGGCAGATAAGAGCCAAAGTGCTGCTCTTTCTATGGGCACCTATGTATAATTGTGTAGTGGACTTCCACAGGAACAACATGGCATTATTGAAGATTTGTCTGGAAAGATTTATCTTACTCTGTTAAAACAAGTCATTAGATTTATCTCTTTCAGTATCATAGGTCTTCATTGAGTCAAATAAACCATATTTTGTTTACCGCCCTGGAAAGATATAAATGCTAAATACTCTTTAACTTTATTTTATGAGAGTGAATATTATATTCCTTTTTCCAGTGACCTTTTATTGCCGTGTGAATAAAAAAATAATTTACCAGACAGAAATAACAGCCAGAGGAAGGTGGGATTTATGAGCATGCCAACTCCACTAAAACCAAAGGATAAACATAATAGTCTCAGAATAAAAATGGTGAATTATCCAGTGCTCTATTCTCAAAACTTTAAAATAACTTTTCTCAGAAAATTAGAGCTTTACTCATGTCATCATTGCAGGAATAAAAGAGTGCAGGTTCTGTTTCTTCCTTTTTTCTGTTCCTTGTATCCTAATGAATCTAAGAAAAAAATAGATATATTCTATTTGTAAGAAAGGAGAATATGAAATAATAGTTCATCCAGTCTATAATTTGTCATTAACTACATCAGCTGCACAACATCTCTAAATTCTGAACATAGCAGATTTTTGTATTATCCTAGCAGTGTTAAGTATTTCTTTGTTGCAAATAATTGCATGGAGTCTATGACTTTTCAAAATAGGGCAAACATCAAGTTTCCGTGCTGGAATCCATTTGCTGCTGTGGTTTGGGCTGGGCTGGGCACTAAAATGGACGACAGATGCTCTTTTTTACTTCTCTCCCCTTCAGAGAAGGGACAGCATCTCCCTTCAGGGAGAGAAGGATGAGAGAGAAAAGAGACTTATGAGTTTAAAAAGAAACTAAACTACTTTAATGAAAATGTTAATAATAAAATAATAAAAAGAAAAGATAATAATATTAAGAAGAAAATAATGAAATATATAGAATATATACAAAACCATATCAAGCTCCCAGGATGACAATCATGTCACCAGCAGGCATTGAGAGAGTCCCAGATTGGACTCAGCAATGGACGGGAACTGGATTCAAGGACTGGATTCAGGAACGCATGGATCGGGATCAAAGGCAGATGAACAGATAGAGTCGCCCTTGGACGTCGGCCCCTGAAGAAAGAGGTCTGACCCTTTGATCCCTCAGCTTTTATACTGAGCATGAGGTAGATGGGATGGAACATCCCGTTGGTCAGTTTTGGGTCACCTGTCCTGTCCGCTCCTCCCCGCAGGTGGGACCCCTCTATGCTTTTCTGCTTCCGACCCTCCAACGGGGCAAGTAACAAAGTGAGCTGCCCTTGGGTGTTATAGCAGTAAGTATAAGCAGAAGCCTCTCTGCATACCATGCTTTGGAATAAATTATAAACATCAGGTCTTACCGCTCTGGAAGTGGACTACAGTCTTAAAAGTATGCCATTAATTTCAGAGAGTTCAGTTAGTTAGAAGAGGCTTAGCTGAAAAGTAAAATTACTGAACAGAAAATCGGTTCTGTTTTACCTCAAACCAGGACAGCTGTATAGGATCTCTGATTTTGAAACACAGTCTGCTTGGAGAATTAACAGTAAAATGGAAACTTTGTTTTTCTGAGATCAGCTTTCAGAACAATGGTCAAGTCCTTTGGTAAATGGGGTTCAGGATGACCTACTGTATAAGGATGAGATGGTTGCTTCCCCCAGGGAGCGGAGGGTTGAAAGGGGAGCACACAGCCAAACACTCTCTGTACCTCGCACACTCCCAGTCAAGTTGCGGTCTCCAGGGTCCTATCTGTCTCCTAGGGAAGTGCTTGGGATGGGGTACAGGGACATCACGTGCTACTACAGCAGGTTGGGTAAGGAATTTTGCCCTTTTTCTTGAAGGTTTTTTATTCTTCTTCATTTTATTCTTACTTAAATTATGTTTTGTATTTCATATTTCAGGCAGTTTTTCCTATTACTATCAACCTAATGCTTACTGATGAAATGTCACAGTTGCGTGTATTTCCTAAGCAACGTGTTCTTCTGTAAAAAAAAAAAATTATCTCGTTCTTAGTTGTCTCTAGTCTGGAGACAGTGCTCAGCCATAACTGGCTGAGGACATAAGTGAGCAGGGTTGCTGGAGTGGGTGGCCTTCATTCCCTGATGCTTTCAAGGGAACTTGTAAGGATTCCAATTGTTATCTCCTTGGTGGAAGACTGACATGACGGAGCAACTTTGCATATTACCTTTCTCAAAACCAGGCACATGCACTTCTAAGCACTACACAGAATTTGCTAGCTTTTCAGCTGCACAAAATAACAAAGTCAAAAGCTGAAGTGAATTATGATTTGTCTTTTTGCTCATATGATGAAATGAGTATTCTACTGGCCTAAGATTTCATAGATTTTTATGCTATATTAACAACAAAAATATTTGTGAAGAAAATGTCCATTTTGCACCTGTAATAGAATTTTCTTGCAGCAGCAGCAGCTGTGTCTGTTTCATGTAGATGACAGGCTGACAAATGGAAAGATTATTTCTGTTCCTTCTTTCATTTGAGAGTCATAAATCTGAAAAATGCCGAATAGATTTTTTTCGTGCATCTTATAAGATTTTATAGGAAGATCCAAGATGGCAGAGAGGGCACAGTTCCAGAATATAAATTAAGGTCTGTACTGGTACCACCAGCAGTCACTCAATGTGATTTGACAGTATCTTTGTCAAATCGATATACAATGCTTTGTTGAACTAGTGGAGTAAGTGGATACATCTGATAAAATAAACAATGTGTTGTCCATGCCGTTGACATGAATGCTTATTTAGTAAGATCGTTTTGATTCAAAGACAGTTTTCATATTTATACTATTGCAAATCCTGCAGAAGCAGTTGTGTCAGCCATCCGTATAACCTCATATTCTGTAGAGATGCAGATCTCTATCACGCTTTGTCTTGAGGTGTACATACAGTGCTACTGTATCGATAGTAAATACTATGATAAATTATATTCACCCTGCATAGGCAGACACAAAGCTTTATCCTTTCTCAGTGGTGATACAAAGACCAAACAAACTGGATGTCAAGTTATTGGTCAGCTCAGGTGCTCTTTGTCATAACACATTTCACTCTGTGCTGCTCTGGAGCTGGCCAATTTGGGGGCAGTGGTTACACCATGGACCTGCAGCTCCACGGGATTTTTTTCTTGCTTTTCAATGCAGCAGTTCCAATACCAAATTTTCCTCAGACATAGAGCTGCTAAATTTAAGAAAAATATAGATCCCTCCATACATATCTGTGGCAATTCAAAGGCAGTAGATTAAGTTGTATTTGTGCTGGTGAGCAGCTAAAGCCAGGGAAAATGTCACCCTGGACCACGCTGCAAAGCATCTTTGGGGACAGTGGTGTCAGTAGAAACCGATCCCTCAGATCACACATGAAATCGTTACTAAACCTTAAATGGCATAGCTCATATGTAATATTATTTAGCTGTTCTGATGACTGCCTAAATATTTTTTTAATGATAAACTTTTTTTATTCTATCCTTTTTCTTCTTCTTTTTATTTCTATACATATATACAAGCCCAGGTACTCTTTATTCAATTGAAAGATTAAGATTTTATAATCAGAGGGTGCATTAATGTCATCTTTTTGTGCATGAAAGGTCATATTACAATAAGGATTTATCATTGTCTGGTTACCCTGAGAAAGTCCTTTTATTCATAGTGTAAAAATGCAAACCAGGTGGTGGCACGTTCTCTTCTTTAACTGTGTGATGACTTCTCCATCACTATAAGCCCTTCTTATCTCTGGTAGTGTAAGAGATACTAGTTCCTGCTTGAGCATGGGTGAGCCAAATTATTTTTTTTTATGGAATAGCTGGATGTAGCAAGGCTGATATGTCTTTCTCTCTCACTGGTACTGCTTTCACAGAGCCAGACATGTCTCCTTTCTGCTTCAAATATCCTGAAACTCGTACCTTTTCTTCATCTTCATAGGCAACGAAAATCATCTTTTATAGGCGATCTGTATAAAGATCCACCCCTCACTTCTGAGGTCTTGAGCAGAACCTGGGTTTATGCTTATGTTTTGCACACAAAGCGAGCCACAGTGTGTTTGAAATTATAAAACTCTAATTTTTTATTTGAAATTATAAAACTATAAAATAACTGTTCTAACTTGAAAGTAGAAGGCCTGCTTTGGTATGGCTCCCTGGTCTTCCTTAATATATGAAAGAACAGCCGAAAGAGGAGAGGGCAAGCCTGCGCAAGTGGGCTGGTGTCTTCAAATGTGGTGAGTGGGAGGTACGAAGCTCCCCATGTGCCTCCCCTCTGCCTCCAGCTCCCTGTGTTCAACATCCATCTCCAGATGGAGTGAAACGGGGAAGAAGCAGAGAGGTCGCTCCGTTCCTCCTCCGTAGCGTGGCCGCCTTGGTGGGATGATTCAGGAAATTATCCTTTTTCATGCGTTCCACTCTCTGGCAAGCGTCTTCCCCATGGAGGATGCCAGCAGCATTTCTACCTCCAGGAGGAAGGAGATAAAATTGTAAATAACATTTAAGAGTTAACTATTTTTGGCTATGTTGCATAGGCTGAAAGTCCTATTTTCTCCTTCAGGAATTTGTTTTGTGTGATGTGACTGAGGCAAGTCAGGGAAAGAACGCAGTAGACATTTCTACAATTACAAGTGCCACAGACCAGAGATCAGCAGCACAAGTGAGATTCAAATATAATGAAAAATGGGAAATCACAAAGGGCAGAGTTACTGCCACAGTCACAGTGGCAGAACTCCCACGGGTGCTGCAGCTCCAGTAACACTGAGCAAACCCGTGCTGCAATTCGGACGTGTCCCACGGCACTAACACCACCCCTCCACTGGGCCAGCACCAGGTCAAAGTGAGCTGTGACAATGTCCTCTGAGCAAGGCAGCACCATTTCTACCCTGACCCAAAAGACAAACATTTTTATTCTGCCCTGTGGACAAATGTGCTGAGGAAAGACAGCTAGCTATCTGTGTTACGTACAGCCTCCTACAACCTGGTGTCTCTCTGAAAAGACACTGGTGGGTTGTGGATGGGCTCTACCACTGGTCCCAAGTTCTTCTCAGCCAAAGCATTTTGGGCCATGGCTGTTCATGGTTCTCATCTTTGCATGCTCCCAAATCTGGATATTTAATTGTTTGTTTATTTAAATAAATGCATCTCTGCTGGCAAGCTCCCTACTCACAGGCTCCTGTTGCTCCTGCGTGTTCTCTCCACTTACATCTAGCCTTACAGGTAGCCATGCTGCACTGACATCTGGGCTTGCACCATGTCACCACCTCTGTCGCTGGAAAAAAAAACCCAGGGACACAAACCAGCAAGGAATAGATTTGTTTGAACATGATCTAAACTTCAGGCTGTACTTAATTTGTAGTCTAAGTATAGACTCTGAATCTCTCCTTGTGCTCCCAGGGTCTTACTAGAGAAGGAAGAATATGGCAGACAATAAAGGACAAGAAGATCTTAGAAAGCTTTTACTCATTCATAGTCATTTTCAAGAGAGCACTTCACTATATTTCTCATAACAAAACAGTAAACAGCACTAAGGAATTTCCCTCCTCCACCAAGGGGGTTGCAAAGAGAACAGGTCTTGTCTCTTGGTGCTTCCTCTCGAAGCTGCAGGTTTGGTAGATAATGCTAAATCATTTAACTGTCTAAATTGATAGAGCACAAGGTTTTGATCAATTAAATATACCAGTGCAACACATACACATATATGAATGCAGCCCACAGGAAATGCATTTAGTATCAGTTAAATATTTAAATGCAATGAATTGTAATTATAAATAGAAAACAATGGTAAAGCTATTCTAGTTCTAGTAGTCATTCTACAAAGTATGATTCTTGACACTGTGCTGCCTAGCACTTTCATTATTAATAATTATCTGGGGGGAAAAAATCCTAGTAAAGTTTGTAAATATCCCCAAAATCATGAGAGAAAACAACAACTAAATTTGCCGGCATTCAGACAGGTATGTTCAATTCGGGCCCAAATGTCAGGGACAAAGACTACTACATTACAAAACACACCTCTAGAAACAGAAACTCTGAAAAATGCCTTGAGGTTTGGAGCAGACGATCTGCTGCCTGGTGCTGTGGCAGGAAGGGCTAATGTAGATAAACAGGATGATCTCAAGTAAGGAGGTTATACTGGGGGATGTTTTTTCACTGTCTTCTTGTGATACGAAAGCCAGAAGACAGGATAGGAAAACAGTGTTCCAGATTCAAAACAAACAAAAGGGATTATTTTTTTAAATGCACTGTATTTAAACTGCTAAATTCATTAGCATACAATATTATTGATACCAAAATCTTATGCTTAGGGAGACAAGTTCTTGTAAGTACCTTCCACGGAGCGTTCTTGAGCACAGGGTTGTCTGTATTTGTCATAAAGCTGGAGGCTGGTAGAGGAGTCCAGAAAATATCACTTCTTTGCTTTTTTAAACTTTCCCCGAATCATCCACTAGCCATCACTGTCAAAGACAAGCAATTTATCTAGATAGACCTTGGGCCTGACCTACTACAGCTAGTCATATGTTGTTGTTTCTACTACTGCAGTATTTACCATCCATATATGATCAGCTCTCTAATATTGCGTCCAGTTCTGATGTTCACAATCCAAGAAGGAAACTGAAGACTGTAAGAAAGGTTTAAAGTATTGAGAATCAAGTCAAATACTAAGGTATCCTCTTCTATTTCCCTCAACAAGGGGAGGGCTGAGGGTTAGTTTACTCATAGTCCGAAAGCATCTGACCTAGGACGAGGGGTAATGGGCACAAGCTTGAACATAGGAAGTTCCATCTTAACATGAGGAGGAACTTCTTTACCTTGAGGGTAGTGGAGCACTGGAACAGGCTGCCCAGAGAGGTTGTGGAGTCTCCCACTCTGGAGACATTCAAAACCCGCCTGGACGCTGTCCTGTGCAACCTGTTGTAGGTGACCCTGCTCTGGCGGGGGGGTTGGACTAGATGATCTCCAGAGGTCCCTTCCAACCCTGACTATTCTGTGATTCTGTGATTTTGTGATTCTGTGACTGGGAAAGGCCAAACTTCAGCAAGAAAAAGGCATGCATGATAGTAGGATTCATCTGGCTAAATATAGATGTCCATATCTGAGATGGTCCATCTAGAAACTCTGTGTGTCAACACAGATCTAAGCAATCCTCTCAGTGGACTGTAAAGCACAATTCATCTCAGTCTAAAGTAGATGTCTAAAACGGGTTAGATGAATCACTCCCTTAAAGTTTCTATTTGCTCCACTGTCTGTGAAAGGCACCTAGTGTGACTAGCACAGTTGCAACCCTCTACTGAAGGTGCCCGAAGTTGGTTGAATCTTACTCCTAATGTCTACAAACTGATTAGTAGAGATTAGTAAGAATAGTGGAGTAGAGTGCAGATTCCCGCTCAGTGTGGTTAGCGATTGGAACACATTATAAAGGACTGAGATGGCTCTTCTTTCAAAGGCTTTTTAAAAATTTATTTCCTAGAAAATATGCCCTAGTTGAAACACGGCTGTTGGCCTTGTGCCAGAGGACTCCTCTGGCCCGTGTTGCACAGGAGGTCAACCTATCAAATCATTATGATTCCCCCTGGCCTTAAAAATCTGTGCCTTCAATCACTGCTAATGAATAGTGGAGTGTTTTCAATGCTTTATTAAGTGGCTTTTAATCAATACAGATGTGCCATTTACCTGCAGGGTTTTCCCCACAATTGTTAGCTGCTGCTGCTGTGTTTGTTTCAAAGGATGCGATGTTACAAATCAGCTTATGAATCTCAGACATGCTGAAGTTTTCCGTCAGTACCAAAGGGCAGATTTAGCAGTGGCTCAGAAGGTGGTAGACTTCCCCCTTAGCACTCTGCTCCATGCTGTGCAGCCAGAAGTGAAGCTGCAGCGTAGCACAGCCCTTTCTATCAATAACATGGCAGCATCCGGCACTGTGTAGCCAAATTTATCCTTGCGTCACTTATTTTGCAGTGAAAATGGCTGAATTTAAAGCTTGGAGTTTAAGCAGAGTCTGTCCTGACTCAGCCTTCCCTGTCACTGACAGGTTTATGTGTAGTATAGGATGTCTTTATGTCCATCATTGTCACAGATAAAGAAAAGATAACAGAGTGTGCATGGCCATGCCATTAGTCTGTTCTATGCTATCCTTGTTTTCATCAAGTATAATGGCAAGCAAATGCATTAATTAAACTTAGTGTTCACACATACAGTTTTATTTTGTATTGCTGCCATTTAGGATGACTAACCAGGACTTGCACGCAGTAGCGGTGTTCTTGGGGTAGCTGGTATTAAACCACAGTGTGAGTCAATACAACAACAACAAAAACACTTTTGACTAGTCTGAATACTTCACCAACCAAAAAATTTTCTACTAATTTTGTCAAATCTATGATATGCATAGTACTTCCTGACACTCTCCATTATTATTGGTGTTATTAGAAATCCTGCATGTTTAGCTTTTATTAAAGGGTTGATCAAGGATGGCATGGGGGAAGGGGGAGTTGAAGAATATTATAAAACCAGAAAAATCTGTTTCTCATGGGCTGAGCAGTGATCAGTATCACTGGTAATAATCACTGTCTGATCCCATTTGTTTTAATCTCACAAATGAGCACAGCTGGGAAAGCTATACCTGAAAGGCTTAAATTCCTGGTTCCTGAAGCTGGATCTCCAGCTGCAGGTGCTCAGACATCTCTAAGGTACTATCAGCAAGCCCAGCCATAAATCACAGAGACTTGCTGTTTACCACTATGACTGATCTCCAAAAACAGGATCAATGCAGCTCATTCCTGAAACCTGAAAACAAGTGTATATATAAGAGAAAGTGTCAAGAAAGACAATATTAAAAAGAAGGTCAAACTTTAATTCACCTTGGTTCCCAGGAACATTCCTTAAAGCCTCCTGATGAGAATAATTTCACAGCCTGTGTGGATTGCATTATGCCTACCCTTAAACTGAGTCCTTTAAAGATAGTTACCGACTCATTTTTATTCTAAAAAATCCTTGCTGTGGTGACATCCCTCCTTATCAAATAAGGCAAATACAGATGAACTAAATGTAGTTTTCAATGGTATTTTTGCTGCCAGGAGGCTCAGTCCAGGTTTTTCCCCGGTTTTGGGTGATGGAAGGGCACCTTTTTGCACCGTTCCAGGAGAGGCTTGGCGAAAAGCAAGCACTTTGAGGCAGTGATGCATAGAGCAGTCTATATTCTCCAGCACAGGGAACTGCCTTGTTATGGGGAGAAGGCAAAATCAAAGCTCTTGCCAATCTAATTCCTTTCTCCTTGCACAAAGTAAAGTCATTACTCTGCAAAGAAAGATTGCTCTCCCTCTCACAATCTGGTCTTAAACTCCAGCGCGCAGCACTGAGACACAGGAGGAATTCTCACAGCCTTTGGCATCTCTTTGCTGTGTGCCAGCTGAACCACAATTTGTTCCTCCCTGAATACATCCTGCAACGGAAGGAGCATACTGTGCTATCATCATACTTCTATAAGGTGAGATCAAAGATCCTTCCAGCCCAGTATCCTGTTTCTGAGAGTGGACAGCAGCAGATGTTCTGGGAACAGTGTAAGAAAAAGGCAAACTACAGTGACACTTTCCCAGTGTGTTCGCCCCGACCCCAGAGATTTGTGCCTCACGCATGTCCTCAGCTAGAGCAAAAATCTGCTCAACACTCTTCTCCATAAAACCTCTGCAACCAATACTGTACGCTGTTCTCCCTGGTGTTGATCCTCAAGCTAGCAATGCCACCGTAAATCCAAAGCATCTACCGTTCATCCGGTTGCATTACATTAACTTACATCCTCCACTAGTTACAACAGAATCGGGCTTTCTCCTGGCAGGTTGCCTCCTTTCCACTGGCACAGCTTGAAACAGGAATCTCAGCAAATGGTGAGGCAACCCCCCCTCTCCAACAGGACTCACTAACAGCATATCTGTATAACTTTGCTGAATTTCATGGAGCCGGGCTACGTTTTCACTGGACTGTGTGTCATGCTAGAACAACAGTTTTTGCACCTGTTACAGTTTCAGAGTAGGGCTGTGCAGGCATAGCTGGGTTGATGGGCAAAGGAAATGTTCACACCATATTCCGGTGCCAACTCGAGCACTCAAGAAGTCTTCTGTAGCCAAAAGAAAGAGAAGGCATGTACCTTGGCTCTACAATTATCCTAGAGAGATCAGCCTCCTCATCGACTTTCTAAATTTGCAGCTAAAATTCAGGCACACGAACACCCTCCCCATTACTCCAACATTTTCCAGTTACAAATTTTGATTTAAAAATAAGAATAAGGGACTAGATCTGTGCCAATCTGCGGTGGCCCAGCATCTTGCCCTGCAGCAGTTTCAACTGTGGCAACGACAACAGAACTTTTAGGAGTAAAAACTCTGACTGATTTTCTAGTTAACTTAATTTATTGTAATTAGCTTTACTTAATTATACATACAGCTGTTCTGCACCCTCAACATAGCTCAGGGGGCTGTTTAAACTGCTTACATCTAAATGTCATGTTTTAGCACAGTATAGAGCACAGTATTATTCTTCTCAGGATCTGGTGGGAGGGAAGGGCATCCAGCAGCCCATCTTGCTTTCCTTTCGCTCTCTCCACACACTCTCAGCACACCCTCCTCCCTCACTCCTTTTCTTCTTGGGCAAGAGGAGATATCTGTTCCTCTGCTGAAGCCGACACTCGCTCGGTGCACCGAAGGGCTGCGGAGATCATCACCTTCGCCCCTGCCCGGGTCACGCACTTGCTGTCTCCAGTAAGTCTCGCCCGGTCTAGCCAGAGGAGGAATATGCCTCAAAGACAATCTTAACCTTGACTTTTCTGCTGCCTTTACACCACTGCGATATAGAGGTGTTCTGCTTTCCTTATCACAGATAAACGGTGGAAATATTTACGATATTGATTCCCATGCTACAAATCTCATGAGGAGACCTCCTTTAAAGTAAAGCTTCATAAGGACTTTTTCCACCCTGTTCACAAAGCATTCCTATGCCCCTAAAACTGGTTAATAAATTCTCTGTCTAAATCACCTCAGTGCAAAAGGCAGCACAATTTCAGCACATCAAGCACTTGCTCACATAAACAATCACTTGGACTCTTCCACTAGGTTTGTATTATTAAAAGTAGGTAATGACAATATTTGAGATGGATTGGAATTTTAATCTGCTTTTCTATCAGACGAGGCTATGCAAGGTCACCTTTGCTGTGGTTCAGATGCTCATGCGCGCACACTCCGTACGCAGATAACTAGCGCTGTCCAATTGTGATTGTATTGTCATTTCTTTTAACTTATTTTAACTCTCTTCCCATTATTAAGCCAACAGAGTTTTGATATCCTTATCTTTACTAGGTCTTTCCTGTTTTGTCAAACTTTTGCAAGCAAAATGTAGAAGGTGCCAGAACATCTTGGGGATAATTACTCTTCAACTAATTTGAAGCAGTAATGATGATATTCTAGATTTTTATGGAGCAAATGTTTTATGCTTTATTAATTGCACTTGTTCTTTCCTTTGGTATTTTTCCTGATGTCTAATAGCCTTCCAGGTTTACTGTCTAAACTACTCCTGTGCTGCACATCTTCTACCCCAAAAGAAAGCCTTTGTGATAGCACTCTAAAGCCCAGATGCTGCCTTTTGGAGAAAGAAAGTATTTATGAAGAAAACTTTAGTCAGAAGCATGTTCACTACTTGCGATGGGGAATGTCTGGCAGATTGTGCCCTTTCACAAACCTGGGTCTCAACGTATGCATTCTCTTTGTCTAATGCAATCACAGCTTGTACCACCATCCTAGCCAGGTACCTCAGAAAGTCTAACAGGTATAATCAACAAAAATACCTGTACCTTTTCTCCACACCCATCTGCCTCTTCCTTCTCTCTCTCCTTAACTTCCTCCCTCACTGCCATGAGCATGGGATTTTTGACTGGACAGCTGAGTAATTTTGCTGTGTGTTGGGAACATCACATCAAAGGTTTGAGGCAGGCGAGGTGACCTGGCAGTGCATCGAGTGGCATCCTGGAGGCTCTTGGGGTGGTGAAAGGGTGGAATGGCGACAGAGCTGGTATCTCCCTGGGAAGGAAGCTGCTTACCTCAAACTTCTGCAAATGCTTATAGGATTTTGCAGATAAGGACTGGGGAGCATATAGGGTGGGGGCACCCAAGTTTGACTATGAAACAATTAGACACTTTTGTAAAAATCATTGAATATCTATGTACCTCTTAAAGCACCTGAACCTGCCTTTCCAAACCTTCAAACCGATATTCAAAGGGGAACTTGTGGCTGAATAATCTACCTCTATATCCTATTTTTTTTTTAATAAATTGTCTTCTTCCTCCACGCATTGCAAGGCACAGAATACTGCAGTGGCCTGGGTTCTCACATCACTCCTATAGCATATCAAAGCACCATTTAGGAGATGGGAATAAAACACAGAGCCTGTGGCTTCCGCATGATCCTTCAAGATCTTTGTGGCAGCTCAGGAACATGATGTCAGGCTCTGGATACTCCTTTGAATATTTTTCCCTCTCACAGCTGCTGGATGGTGAGGCTGAGGACATCGAGCCATGGCTTCTTAGGCAGACTAAGGCGTATTTTAAAGTGAAGGTCAAATTATTCTTTTCTAATGAAATGTTGGTTATTTCTTGTATACCTTGCAGAAAAAAAAAGGTAGCTCTGCACAACAGATGGAGGTCTGGCTGTCCTGCTGTGCCCCTCTGAGTCCCTGTTTCGCAAATGAACGAAACACAGAGGCAGATATATTCCTGACCTCTGTTTAGGACACTTTTCTACCTGTGTAGAGAGGCTAAGAAGATGCAGGTTGTACTATTTTCCATGAGTTTCGTTGGTGTTTTGTCAGAGACAGGGGTCCTGGAGTCAAGTATAAACAGCCTTAGCTGCCAGAGGGGTTTGCAGCACAGAAATGGTCGGTGGGGCTGTGTGCCTGTTGTGGAGGGGGGCAGGAATAGTTACAGACTTCTCACTTTAGGGGCACCTTTGTGCAATTCCTTCTTTAAAAAGCTGTTTAAAATTGCTTCTATGTTGTAACATTGAATATGATTTTTTTCCCTGTGTCTCTTTGCTACCCAGAGAAAGTCAGAGGTTTGTGAAGCTGAAGGGGTGGCACGTGTCTGACGAAGTAGTGTTAAACACAGTGCTCTTCGTATGTGATTCTCAAAGCCCCCTGCCAAGCTGATCAGCGTTCCTGTCATTGTTTTTAGCTGGGGCTAACTGAAGCACAGAGAGGTCTTCAGCTGCGGAGATTACCAACTGATCAACTGGCAGCCTGAAAATGGCACCCGGAAAGACCCTGTCTCCCTTCTATAAAGGAAAGCCAAATGAAAAATTTTAGAGAGGAATGGTTAAAAGTCTCACAGAAGTCAGAGTCCTCTTCCTCCAAGTGTAATCACTCAAATACTGAGAGGTAATATCCCTGTTGCTTTGCTGGAATTTGTTCTGGACCCTCGAACTTACTGTTCGTTTGGTGTCCACACCAACATTCAGGGTCAGATCTCCTCCTTTTCAATATTCTTAAACATCCAGGTGCCCACGACTGGGGCACGAGAAGCCAGAGTCACATGAGAAACCAGAAATAGCAAAGGAATGTGTCACTGAAAGTAAGAGCAACTCATTAGCGATGTACCAGCTTACGCTTGTAAATTTATATCTGACATTTGACTGTTGCCTCATCCTCCTGGGCACCATTTCTGTATTTACTCACCACCTTGCATCCTCTGACACTTAATGAGTAAGGCTCAAATTCGCAAAGGGGCTGAGGTACAGGTGCTGGTACAATAGACAGTTGCTGTTGCCTAAGAAGGCAGGGTCCAGCAATGACATTGCCAGAGCAAACTGGATGTTACGAGCTCTAGGATTAAACTCCTGATGCCCAATATGTCCAGCTGGATGGCAGGGAGTGATGCAGAAACCCTGAGAGAACTGCTTTGGGATTTACAGTTCCAGAGCCCTTCCTGACTTAGGTGTACACGATTAAGTTGTCCTTTGGATATATGCATCTCAGTCTTTTCTTTAGAAAGATGGCAGCAGGGAAAGGAGAGGTGTGAGAGGTTGGCAGGCATATTGCCTGTAATGACTCAGAGCACCTAAGCAGGCTGTGCAACACTTGAGCTAATTTTGTCGGGTTTATTTCATGTTTAGCACCATGTGTCCCACATCTTTGCTGAGGATTCCCAACGCTTCCAAAACTGAAAAAAACCCCAAAGCAAAACGAACCAAGCAACACAATCCCCAACCTCCCAAACCCCCAAGTCAAACAGTAAGGTACGCAGCAATATTCCTCGGTAGAAGATTTTCAAATTGGCCGTTATTCCAGGCAGAAGTGTGTTACCCAGAAATTGGAAAGAAAATATTCATATGATTCTGCCACACTTTTTTTTCAGCTTAAAGGTGTAAATACATGTTGGCTTCCTGTAACAACAACAAAAAATGTTTTTAAATCACAAAGTAGGCAGATATTGGAGGAAAACTCTAGACCTGGTGCACAAATATCTAGCAACTCTAGGACACTTTTTAATGGACTTTACAAGTAAACCTGTTGGGCAAACACTATCCTAGCTAAATAATGCTGATTGTACTTCTTCCCAAGAAGAAATAATTGAAAGGAATCAAATGATAAATGAAATGAATGGCCCCCCATCAAAGCAAATGGTGATAAATAGAAACACCTTGGTGTTGCTAACACTCACACTAATGTGAACTGGTCAGTACGATTTATAATTATTTTTTTTTTTTTTACCTTTTGCAGGCTGGTTCTTTGTGCTAAATCTGATGTTAAAGTGATAAATTAGAAAGGGGAAGGTTGTCTAATGATCAGGTAGGCAGCAATATATCAAAAAACCCAAACGAATCTAGGCTGTTACCAATCTGTGGGGGTTTTTTTGGTGTTCCTTTGGGGGTAGAAATGCATACTGGGTCTGAAGATGCAGTCCAAAATACATAAATATTTTATGTTCCTTTCCATATATATGCGTGATAGGCACACATATATGCATATCATCTTCAAATATGTGTAGAAGTCTGCAAGACTGGAAGGATGATCTGTACGCATAATTGGTGGAACAGTTTGCAGTTACTTGCCTGTGCGTGTTTAAACACGCAACTATACATCTGCATTTCTGAAAGTGAGGCCATTCATGTTGTGCATGATATATAACCCACTAAAATCAACGGGGAAATGCCCATTGAACTCAATGAATATTCAACCAAATGCTTCATCTTCTTACTTTTAAGGTAGGTTGCAGTTCCTCTAGGTAATATTTTTAACCACAGGCAAAGCACACCTATAATTGTCTTCATTATTCTGTTCAAAAAGACTGAATGAATAAAGAGGAAAGACTAATTTTTTCTTCTACAAAGATTTGGTAATGTGGAAAATTTAAACCATACAAATATCAGAAATCAAAATATTGAGAATTTTCATGAAGCAATAATGTAGGTGAAATTGTCATTTCTATGGTTTCAAACATTTCATTTTGCTTCTGACTTCTGTGTTTTAAGTAACTTAAATGTCAGTATACAAGTAATTTTGAACTGAAAATTCAGCATGTCCTTTTCTTAGAATAGTAACACTGGAAGTTTCATGCTGTTTATGTAAATATTCTTTCCTTTTTGTAAGTTAAAATACAGATCTTTCCCCATATTTTGGTTTAAACATTTTTCAGCAAAAAAGATGTTTATCAAAAAAAATCGCTACTTATTCTGTTGCAAACCCTGCAGAGTCCCCACAACCAGCAAAACAAGGAGCATTTTCCCTTTTTTCCTCCTATTCATGGGTGAATTTTCTTAAAGTGTCTCTAATCTTTAACGATGCATTGCATACAAGACTGGGCATAATTTTCTCTGCTGCAAACACCCAACAAAGACAACCTGATGAAGACAATGGTTTGCCCCAGTGCTTTCAGCACAGTTTTGCTCACTATCAGAGAAGTCTGATCCAGAGGTTTCATATACAGGATTTTTAATGGTCCATGAATATCTGTATGAAAATCATTACAAGAAAAAAAAATATTACTTATTAAACTCTGACTCTCCGTACTAGTACTGTGGCTCTGAAGCAAAGCCTGTCCTTGCTCTGAGCTTTCAATTTTGTATTTAGTTTTGTCGCTTTTCTTGGTGGTGGTCCCATATTGTCCTGACTCTTTTGCTCTGTTTGGTTATCATGGGAGAACTCAGCTCTTTTTTTGTTTTCAGTCTCATCCTAGAGGACATGTACGCCAGACAGACATTCCTCAAGCTAACTGCAAGGCTTTTCTTTGCCATCCCCTCAGCCTAGTGCAAGGGCACAATTTGGTAGTGCCAGAGAGCATTTTGGGGAGATAATACCCTAGCAGACAGCTGTGTAGGTAAACTTATGATAAAAACTTCAGAGAAATGGAAGATAACCTCCTGTGGCTGCTCTGTAGCTTCTTCTCATATCTCTTACAGACTAAAAATAGGCTTTTGTGTTTATCTAGAATTTTTATTTTTTATTTTCTGTGGGTTTCCTATTAATAATGGACAATAAGCTAATTAAAAAAAGTCTCTCTGTGTACTTTGGCTCTCTTATAGCTGAGTTAGCAACTCTGGCCACACACTGAGATGACTGGTAGAGCTGCAGGCCCTTATTGCCAAGATCCGCAATATATTTTTCCCTCACTGGCAATGAGCAGCTTTTTTTTTCTTCTTTTAAAGCTTCTAGGTAATACTCTTATTATTCCAAACTCATGGAAAGGGAAAGAGACCCAAGTAGACAGCAGATGAAAGCTCAGCGAGTCCTGCATTTAAAGAAATCCTGAATTTTTTCTTTTTAATTAAAAAAATTCCCTTTACCCTCATGGTTTTTCATTTTAAAACTTTAGTTGCTGCATCCAAATTTCACCTCTACCTTGCAGCTCACATTTTGTGCTTCCCCCCAGTTGCCCCTAGAGCCGAGAGCCTTGCAGGACCCCTGGGAGCTTGAGAAATACTGACATTTTATCCACAGAAGACTGAGTCCTATACATTAAAGGTATCGTGTTTTACCTGACTTCAAAACAAGCTACTGAAGTTCCCTTTGATATTTTCCATGGTCGTACAGGAAATCGTTGGAGAATCAGAGACCTAAGCCTGGAGCACTTGGTATTACGAGGTCTTGTGCATGGTTGAGTGCAGCTTATTGTCTTGCCAGGTGATATCAGATCTTCTTAAAGATCAGCAACTCTTTTAAGACTTTTTGTGGTTTTGGGAGGAGAGGGACCAAGAATACAGACTTATTCATATCTGGAAGGGGAATGTGCATCCTACGCTATGGATAGCATGAGGGAGAAGCCTACTACAAAGCAAGGGCTGGGGAACATCCATGGAGTGCGATCAGGGAGCATTTGCAGAGGTAATGAATCATGCAGTAAGTAATAGATTGGATTTATTTACCTGGAGACAGTTTGCTTACATTTGCAGAGGTAGAGCTTCTGCCTGGAAACACACATTAATGTTCTAGCTGACCTGTAGTTTTCTGTTGCAGTAAGAAAGTAATAAGCTTTTTGATTTCTCAGGTCCCATAAATTGTTTTTTGCCATTGGGATACTGCAGCATTAGATACAGTGGGTCTGAAGACCAAGTATTAAATGTTTTTCAGTGTCTGAGAGAAATAATACAGCATATAAGTGGTGCAGGAATGTATATTAATCAGCTTCCCCTGTTGCAAACATTTTCATCACACTTGCAGTTTGCCCTATGTAAATTTAGCTTATTCATGTGGTTCTCATTAGGATTTCATGTCGTCAAGAATCCACATGTGAAATGATTTCCTTTTCTCCAGCTGTACCAGAGCAAAAGTTTGCATTCAATTACTGCTAGAGTATTTGCCACTTAGAACTAAAGTGCTCTGTTTTGCTGAGTTGAGTCATCAGTAAAAGGTATGCAACATCCATCTTGTAACCAACTGTAGTCAGACCCTTTAATTAATGGCTTGGGATTCTGCTTTGTCTTTTAAAAGGATAAAATCTAATTGCGGTTCAGATTAGGCTGTCTAATGAACATGACCACAAAGCAATTGATCAAAACTAATAGGGGGAATAGTTATGCCTACGTTAAGTAAACCTCTTGTTTGTTTTGCATAAGTAACCTAAGAAAGCATTGCAAACATTATTGATGCATTATTTACCTCACTGGAATTTTAGCCAAATACTTTGCTGTGGTTCAAAGACAGAAACTCTAAGCAATATTTTCTTAGTACTAGGAATATTGCTTATTCATCATCCATTTAGTACAATATTAAAAAGATGCTGTTTTGAGAGTTTTTGACATGGCAAATCTAATTTTAATTTAGCTTTTAACCTTTTTGCAGGGGTATTTTACAGGTTTAACTTCACACATGAAAAAAAAAACAGAAAACAGTTTTCTCCTATGGAATGTTTTCTTTCTATTACTGGAAAAAAGCCTTATGTCGCAATTAGGCAGAGTTGGAGATCAAAAGATAATCTTTCTTTTTTTCAGTAGGTTCATTGTGTACTCATAGGCAAGAATTAGGTCAGAATATGAAATCCATGCTCCAAATGCACACTAAATATTTCACATTTACATGATATAGCACTATATCTCCAAAGTTCTTTCTCCTCAGTCTTTAGTTAGAGAAAATTTCTTTCACCTGAGCAAGGGTTTCAAGATAAAGCCCTGTACAAAGATCATACAAGATTAACTTGTATAGTGCAATCATTCAGATACAAGACTCCCACAGTTAAATACATTCAGATTTGCAAACAAAAGTCCAAACTCCTTTTACATATTTTTTTCTGATGTGAGGCAAATTTCTTAAATAGTAGACAATTTTTTTTCAGGTTTGTTATTTATGAGAATTTGTATGGGAAGGTCAGTTTCAGATAATAATAAAAATCCGTGAAATGAGAACATTTTCTTGAAATGTTATGCTAGAGCTGTGGCACATTCCTTAAGATTAAGGGAAAGCTATAAAGAGAAACAAAAGAAGATATAAGAAAGTTTACTAGGTTAAATGTAGATGTCATGAGTTTCACAGAATCACAGAATGGTGTGAAGGCACCTCTGGAGATCATCTGGTCCAACCTCATGCTCAGAGCAGGGTCACCACAGCAGGTTGCTCAGCGCCGTGGTCAGTCAGATTTTCAATATCTCCAAGGACATGGACAGAAAGTTTGTTAAAAAAAAGAAAAAAATAATTTATTGACATCTTGGCATACAACAACACTTGCATAGGGAATCAGATCTCTCAAACATGACTGCCAGTTGCTGTCTGGTGATGACAGCAGTCTCTGCTGCAGGACTCCTTGTAGCATTGTCTTTGGGTGGGTTGAGACTCCCAAAGCTGTTGCTCTGCTCCATTCTAATCTGGTTGGCTCATGGTCCTATGTGACCACTCTAGCACATGATTATCTTAACCACATATGAAACAACTCTTAAATATCTTAACTACATAAAAAAAGAAAAAAAGAAAAAAAAAAGAAAAGGGTTATGTGAGCATTTCTGTAGCTGCAGGAACAATATCTGCTATTTCCTCCTGTCTTATCTATGTACGTGTTGATCAGTTCTACAAGAGAAACAGCCTGGGCATCTCTAGGACACTCCAGCCAGGATGCTAATCAACACATACAAATTGTTGCCTGGGGAGAATCTCCAGAACTGCCTGAAATTACCATCTGGAGAGTTCCTGGTGCAATCAAACACTTTGCTGTGGCTGTGGCGGAGCTACAGCGAGCACGCATTTCAAACCAGTCCACTGTCTCAAACCACCCTGTTATCTCACTGAGGCAAATGACTGGCTGCAGGGTTCTTGACTAACCAGGGAATTCATGCCTGAAGCGTGCACAGAGGCACAGCCCTGATACCCAGCTACACCACCATTATAACTACAGAGAAACTAGGTTTTCATACTTGTAACTCACTTATCACTTAAATTCCACAGCTCTTGCCACATTGCCCACCAATGAAAAGACTGTCCTACAATTTGTCCACACTAAATGCACTAGCTGTCCTTAGAGCAAGGGCCATTGCCCAGAATTTCTTTTCCCAAGAGTGTGTCATTCCAGTTTCCTATGTGGGGCATGCAATTTCTGGAGCACAGGGACTCACCCCAGTAGGAGCGACAAGGCAGTCCCCGCTGTGCCTGCTTCACAGCTTGCTTTCAGGGCTGTCTTCTGCAAAGTAGTGTATTTAAACTTGAATGTTACTGAATACCACAGAATCCAAATGTAAGACACTAATCCATGGGAAATAATATTTATTAGTCCAATTGCTTTAAGAGAAAATTTTTCTTTAATTCTACAACATTTCACAGCCAGCTTTCCATCTTAATGTCTCCTTCGCTCATTTAGACAGAAATGTCTTACTCTGAAATGCAGAAATTTCTGCAGGAATGCCAGAAATAGATACACACGATGATAAGCTCCACATAGCTTACATCTATAGCTACAACATTGAGAGAAATCAATACATTTCTCAAAAATATTCCTATGGCCAAAATAAGCAGGCTTCCTTCTTGTTCTGCGTAAAAAACAATGTAGAAGTATTTTTTTTTAATTACATAAAAGTTGCAATGAAATTGCAAAGGAAGCCAGCAAAAGAAATCTAGAAATTAATGTTTTAGTAAGAATTTCAAGGCTGTTAATTTTCATAAATAACTATTTCAAAATATGAAGCCAGATTTATTCATTAATGAGAGGGAAAAATAATGTAAAAACATGAGACTGCTGTAATGAGGAGGAGGTAAGAGGGGTGATATAGATTTTTTCACATATATCTGAAATACAGACTTTATTAAGATCACTGCAGAAAGCCAACCCATGCAAAGGGAGTCAGAAAATAACACATTTTCCTTTTGCACACAAAAATGCTAGTCTCTAAAATATGAGATCCCAAAATAAAAGCAATGAATCAGCATAAGAAGAAATGAAGAGGTAAGTGTCAAGATCCCCTCAACATATAAAAAATGCAACTGTGGTAAAGAAGTAGTCTGACAAATTGGGATTTCCAGAAGAGACATGTCTGTCACACTCAATTTTAGTAAAGAAAATCTTAAAAATAATACTAATTTGTGTAAGTTGTTGGTTGTCTCTGAGAAGAGGGAGAGAGAAGACATAATTGCTTGTTTTCCTCTTTTATTTACAACATTATCTTTCAGCAAGTCAGAAATTGCCCTGAACAGATATGGGAGATCCGGACTTTGCAGAATTAGCAAGGAAGCCGCGTGAAAAGAAAAACATGAATTTGCCTCCTTTCTATAAACAGCTGAATATGCTCGAGGTGACGTGGTGGGGAGTGCATGGCATGTTGTCCTAGAGGTACAGCCCCGCAGGAAATGTGTCAGTCAACGTAGAAGAGCTTTATCTTCTGTTAGTAAGAAAGATGTTTTCAACACCGGTTTTGGTTCCAGTCGGCAAGACTTGACGCCGAGCTCGGCCCGAGCGTTCAGGGTGGCTCTGTACAGGCAGCATCTATTTGCCCATGGGCACGTGCAGTTGCTCTGACTGCTGGGACATACCGAATGTCTGCAACAGTCAATTAGAGGCAGAGCTGATTAGGTCGGCTCTCTCCCCACCAGGGGCAATATTTTCACACTTTTGTGAATACCTCCAAATACACCAGCTGGCTCCATTCTGACACAAATACACTGTGTATTGAGTTTAAGATTTTTGTCACTAGAAGAACATGCCTAGGTGATCTCAGATGAGAATCAGGACTGTTACCTTTAAGTACCCACATTTGAAATTGAACTTGCTTTCAGTCTGCCTTGCAGGAATGAGATGTGCTAGCATTCACAAACGGCCCAAGAGACAGATAACATATTAAATGAATACCACCGTAGGTGGTACGGTTTATTTCAAATGTCTTAAGCCCAAAATATTGTTTCCCACAATTAAAAAATTAGGCGTATATTCAAAAAAATGTTCTAAACTTTACTTTCAAGAAAATTCCAGATACTTTTCAAGCTTTAATTATGCTTTAAAACATTCTTGTAAAGTAGCGTACAAATACACAGAAATAATTTCCAAGTAATTTCACTGCCCAGTGTAATGCAAATGGCACTTCATGATAGAGTTGCATGAGTGTCTAGGACTGGGGGGCTGGAGAAGATAAAATCAGGAGGGAATGCATTGTTTAGGTACGAGAGTTTCTCAGGTCAGAGGACTGTTCAAGTTGAGGTGGAGTCTGCCTGACAAATAATATAGAGCTTTTCCCTCCCCAGCTGCCAGCATCAAGAGGCATAATAAAAGAACTCTTATAACTTCATAACAGAGATGGGTCTGGCACTCTGCTAGCTAGTGAGGTCTCCCCAGGACACCATGAGAAGATCAGTGTCTGACTAATAATTTGCTGCTGTGACATCTATGCACCTGGGAACACGTTGCTGAGTTTTCATAATTGTGAAATACATTCCTGTTTTGTATATGGATCAGCGTGCTCAACATAGCAACTATTCAGACTTTCAACGCTCCATGATTCGCTATTGCCTGCTATTTATTCCATCCTTATCTCATGCTAATAATTGTTGTAGATATTAAAAAAAAATACATGGTTGTATCTTTCAGCAAATGATCAATGTCAAACAAATCATTTTGCTGACAAAAAGTGATATTGCTTATATGAGTCTCTCAGATACTTGAAGGTGGAGTAAGAAGAATAAGATTAGGATCTAACAGAGATTTGATCGCTGTCATCTCAACAACAAGATGTTGACAGCTAGAATAAATAACTTCTCAGGAGCAACTTGTTAAACTGGGTTAAAAGAGGATCTGTAATGATGTGGCCCGCTCTAATACCTCCTGCCAATCAGATTATATTTTATTACTCAGCTGAACTATACAGCGTGATTCAGTTTGTGCTAAACTGAAGGGGGTCACAAGATACAAACACTCATATTTCCTGAAAGCATTTTGGCAGAAAATGTGGATAAGAACAATCACATGCCGGCGCCAGGAGAAAAGACAAAAGGCTTCATGAGAGTTATTTAGGGCTAGCAGAGTGCTGGTCTAAGGCCAAGTGGCCACACTTTGCTGTCTAAAAAATGTTCTCTGTGCTTCTGCGGCACGTCAGGAAAAACTCTGAAAGTATTATATATACATCAACACATACTACCATCAAATGTCCTAGGGAGTAAGGTATGGACCACCATCAGCCACTTCAAGCAAGTAAAAGTCCATCCTGAAAAAATGTATGAATGGAAAAACTTGCAACTACCAAATCAAACCCACCCAAATGGCCAACAAGAAATGGCTAACGTTGGTCAGAAAAGGGTTGTAGAGCCAGAACAGGAATGGTATTTTCATAGCAATACTAGTGCTAGTGTTCTGAACAAATTGTACAGGATCTTGTAGTTTAGAACATTACACTTACTTTTATAGCACCTACTTTTATAAACTGACAGAGGATATAGCGAAAAGGAGCTACTAGCTCTTAAGCAAACTTTTAATATGCAGCACCCTCAGTTTTTAAAGGTATATTTATACATTATAGTCAGAGTACCTCAGTTTTCTTGCTGGTCGCTGGACGCAAAGACTTTCTGCAAGTGTTTTCTCCTTTTTTTCAAATTGCTGTACCGTTTCTCTCCATGTTCTCTTTCAAACCAACTTACAAGTACGTGGATAGCAGAACTGAATGCAGACTTTCACGATTATCCTTACTGATACTAGGTTCAAAACCAAAATCGACATTCTCCTCTTAGTCCGTGTCACCTCTTTAAGAAGAGGTATTTGCCCTTTCTGACTCAGCACCTTTCTGACTTTTGACCCCCAGAAAAGGCCCACAAGTTAAAGATGGAGGAGAAGGTACCTTCCTCTTCCACAGCAGCCCAGTGCTCAGAAACTTCCACTGGAAGCAAAAGATTAACTTCTGGTCAGTGTGGTAGGCTCAAATGCAATTTTTCAGTTTTTTGAGAAAGTGCTCTTCTGACCATAGTCTAACCTGAGGTCATGGTCCGTTGCATTACAAAAACCAGAGACTGGAAGGTGCAGAAGAGTGCTTGGACAACAGATCCTGTCTCGGCATGGCAAGTTACAGCCTTACCAGGAAGTCTTATGTTCCCATCCCTCCTTTAACAGCTACCTTTGTTTCACACACATGGCTGTGTATATTTTTTCATTAATTATAATACCTGGCTGTCCTTTCATTGCTATTTAAGCATTCCACTGGCATTTGTGTCAACACCAGTGTTTTTAGCAATGATTTTTTGTGTAATCATGGACGAAATCATTAAGTAGCAAGTAAGCAATGATCTGTGAAGTTCTTGTAGAAGCACAACCCAGTAACCACTACTAGTAACCCGTGCACAAGCATTTTAAGAGATCAGTCCTTGAAACTATTTAATGTGCTCTGCTACTAGAGGGCTATGTTGCCTTCAGAAGCCGTGCCGTTCCTGAACCAGGTCGCCACGCCTTCTGAAGGCAACAGCTATTTTAACTTTTTACATATGAACATTTTTTTTTTTCCCCTGAATTTTTGGCTCTGTGGGTCCATCTGAAATATCTGCCTGCTGAAACAGTGCAAGGAAATTTAAAATCTCAGAATAAGTCTGTGTAGCTTAATGAGGGTCCCGTCAGACATGGAGCTGGTGGTGACTGTGTTGCTGAGGCAGATTACAGGGGACAGAACTTGACCAAATTTTTGCAACTGCCATAAAGCCAAATCTTTACCAAACTTGTTTGTTACCGAGTCGCATGCCCTTCTCAGGTATTTCCTTTCGGTTGTATTTTATATCTTTCTTTTCCTCATCTTAACCCATTCATGTCAGAGATGATGTCTCATGCTCTTAAAGTGCATTGTGTGTTTGAAGTAAAATTACAAAACAAACGAAAAATACTTCTTATGCTATCTTTCTTGCTGTTCTGCTGTGGGTTGAAGGAAGAGGGAGGTGAGATGTTGAAGGACACAGCCTTTCCAGTGCCTTTTGTTTCTCTCAGATCACAAAACAAGAGGGTGGGTTAGGGAAAGGATGAAGGATTTAAATGTTGAGAGGAAAGCACAGAAAGGATTTTCTCCTATGAACCTGCACGCAATGTCTTTGAAATCTTCCAGTTTGCTTTAGACTGGAAAAACAGCTGATTTGCAGTTGAGCTTATCCCATGTTAACAGGCACGCTGGCATTAACTTGGGGAAGAAAGACTGAGAATCCTCCTCTGTCTCAGGCAAGTTATTAAGATTCACAGTCAATCTTTGCAGGAAAGGAAAACAACTGTGAACAGCAGAGCCGAGTTTGCCGAAGGACTCTGGGCTGCGGTGGTGGCCTGGGGGCAGCACGTTCGGGGCGGACGTGCTTGTCTGTCACCAGTCAGCATCCTGAGGGACTCCCGGGGAGCAAATTTAGGACCAGAAGATGAAAAGAAAAATCCTGTTTATTTAAGGAGCCTATGCCAGAACAGAGCAATCAGCACTCACTCTCCAGCTCCAGGGTTCTCTACAGAGCTGCCTAAACCTATTTTCTGTGATGCCCCACAGCTTTCCAATGGTCCCAGTCCACCAGGGCTCAGACTGCAGCAGCTGCTCATAAACACGTGAAACCAACAGGAAAGGACAAGTAACTTCCAAGGATTAACACTGAATTTCTAAAGGTTTGCACCCTGCTTTGACCTTCTCCGTGAAAAGTCAGAGGGATCCCCCTTTTCTAAGAACATTTCAGTCAAGTAGTCCTTGCAGAACTGAAGGGCAGTACAGAGTTGTCATTAGTCTGGGCAAGGCAAGAGTAGTTTAAACTTTGGTGACTGTTACACAGGTAATCTAGACTTTATGACAGTCTGGGTTTTGTAAAAAGTTTTCTTCTTTAAATTTAGAGTTAAATCTTCTAACCTATTCCTGTGAATAGCCAAACTCCTGCTACCTTTTCTGGAGCTAAGACTTTTATCCTTCATTGCATTCACATCATATTTCAACAGAAAATGAAATTAATGGGCATTTATTGAAAAATTAAATGTTTCTACTTAGTACTGAGACACTTGGGTACACGAAAGCCAACTATATGTGGTACTTACCCTCCTGTGTTGAAAAGTGGTCCCATTCCTGTGATCATTGGTGTGACTTTTCTCCAGCCCTTATCCTATAAGCTGGGACAATTTCCACACTCATTTTACACAGAGTCAGCTGAGGAAACTTGGCCAAGGTCAAAGAGAAGGTATGCAATGCAGGAACCGCATAAAATCCCTCCAGAGCCAGGTTACTGCTCAGGTTGTCCTTCCTTTCCATCTTCATACAAATCTAAACTCGGAGACAAAGGTACTTCCTAACCTGTGTATCTGCATTCACCCCCTACCCATACCCAGGCAGTACGTTTCATCAGAAACTCATACAAGCAGGAAAGGATGGAGTCACACCCAGCTCCAGTAGCCTCTCTGGCCTGGATGCCAGAGGATTGGGTCTGCAGGCCACAATTTGGAGCACACTTGCACAGCTGTGGAGACTTAGCACTGCATCTTAGAGATGTTAGGCCGTTACAGTTAATTGCCAATTTGCAAGTCATAGAAGGGCAGCATTTGAAGTCAGTGTATTAAGTATCAGAGGTGCAAATTCCATGGCTATCCAGTAGCCTAAATGAGGCAAATGGTGACCAGATGAATTTTTCTTCATGATTTTATGTGGAAAGGCCTTGGGCTGTTTATGAGAACTCTCAGAATTATTTAGGCATTATATTGTTCTCACCTCTAGAGATGAAAATGTTTGATTAATCCACAAAGTGAATGTTGATCCACATAGAAACAGGAGAGAAGGATTGGAAGTGTCCTCCTTAATTATAAAGTCCTTCTTGCTCCTGTCTCAGTCAGTCATTTTCATAAAATTATCTCATTTCATCTTAGAATGCCTTAGAGGTTTTTTTTTGTTCCTGCTGTTTCTGCACGAAAGCTGTAAAGAACATAATTTTTCTGATGGCAGGAGACCCCACTAGTGTCCAGCCTAAGTTTATCCTCAGCTCAATATGGTTGATAGGCTAATAACTTCTGTTAACTTAAACAGCTCTTTTTTTTCCTCATTTCTTCTTTCTATGTTGCACCCATAGAAAGTGATCGTATTCCATCTCAGCCTACATGCTGCAAGACTTTGCAAATCAAATGCTTCAGGTCTCTCTTTCATTCCCTAGCTGTCTCCTCAGTAGGCTTTGTCCATACGTGCCATATGTTCAGTCATTGGTCCCGCACAGGAGTCACCAGCATCCGCCATAGCATTCCAGTTAATGTCTTGTCAGTGTCTGGATGGACATTGATGACTCCCTGATTCTCCTGAACACGTTTTAAACCATTCATCCCTTTTCCCCACAGATCCCTCTCCGCAGACACTTCTATGGAAGTTGTGACCATCTTCAATGCCCACACCTTTCCCTTCCTCAATGATTTCCAAACCCATCACACTTTCCAAGTTTTTCAAAATTTAACTTCTACAAAAAAAAAAAAAAAGTTTTAGCTTATAAATGCATGGTTTTGCCATTTATATGATTAATTTCATGACAGTTTTTAAACTCTAGTCTTCAAGGTCATCCCAACCCGCTTTGCCCTGATAATTCTTGTTAGCTTCATGTGATCAGAAAATGACATCAGCCTATTCTTGTTTTCCTATCAATCAGGGTCATTACGAAAATATTAAGCAAGATCTGTGCTGCAGATGATCCTAAAGATCTCTCAAGTATCATACTTCTTTCTTCAGGATTAACTTTTGTCATCTCCTATTTGGTTAATTTCCTACACTTCTTAAAGTCCTGCTGTAACCAGCACTGCTCTATACAATCGCTTCTGTGGTGCTTTACTGAAGTTCTGATAGATGAGATTGCCTGCATGTCATTTGCACGGAAAAATAAGTTGTTGAGGGAAGATACTGGGTTATCCTGACAGTATCTGATTTTAGGATATCAGAAAAAAATTGGGAGTCTTATGCTGAATTTTATCCTGTCTTCTTTCTACAGGAGTGGAAGCAGCAGTGCTCTGGATGGTGCATTTGTACAGTGAGAGCCCTTCCACCACTGCCCACCCTCCTTCCAAGTGGCTGCACCACCTGTGTAACAGCAGCCAGTGCTGCTGGGAGGGAGGACACAGGGCCCTTTAATTTCTCTCTCCTGGCCTGATAAATCCTCATCTGTTTGCCTCTGAGTCTTTGATAACACCATTTTCACACTTTGTTCTCAAAACCTCCAGACATCCAGCGTTCCGGGATGATCATGAACTGTAGCGTAGCTGCTGGGATTGCTTTTCTTCTGCCCTCCCTTTCCTAAAAATAGACACTGTATTTGTTGGTCTCCAGTTCTCTGATATAATCCCTGATTTTATGAACTTGTCAAAAGTCTTTTTCTACAATTTATTTTTTCAAAATTTTGGAAAGGTTTTTGGTATATCTTTATTGAAAATTGAGGACGTGTATTCATCAATGTTTAGGCCATACCCAGTCTATCTTTAATCATTCTCTCCTACTCTCAATGCATTGCAGCCAACTCCTTTTATTTTTTAATTATATGAATCCTTTACTGTTTGGGGTTTTTTTTCCATTTTCTTTGGCAGGTCTAACTCAGTTTCATTTTTTTTGAGTCTTGCTCTATTTCAATACTTTCCAATGCCTTAGTTTTCTTTATTGATCACTTCCTTCTTCCTTTGCTTATAGTCTTATTGCTTAGCCCCAGTGTTTCCCGTCAGGTCTGCAGCCGTTCTTTCCAAGCTTTTTACCTCTAGGCTAGTATACATGTTTTGGACATTTCTGTCGCTGAGATGCAGAGAGATCTGAACCCCTCTTACATGCCAATTCTGATGTTTTTCACTTATTTTGACACCTTTAACTGGTTCCCTCAGTTGAAATAATCCTGTTTGAAATGGAGAATCTTAAATACAGACCTTTTTCATTATTGATGCCTTTAAACTGGGGTGCTGGACATGAGATATCCCACCAAATGCTGTTTGTTTGGGAGGTAATATTCAATGGCTGCAAACGCCCTATGGGAGAGAAAAAGCAAGGCTAACGTGGCACCCCAACTCGCCTCTGTCACTGTCCACCCCCGAGCTCCCCTGTTCCCCTCACAGAAGAAGAGGCAGCAAACCGGTTGAGCGACAGGGGATGCTTTTGTAGTAGACATTCTGCATTTGTTAATGGTTTTCTTCTTAGCTTACCCTGTAGGAGCAAAGGTAAATCAGGATACCAATTTTTAAGGAAATGAAGCATTTAGAGGATGAGCAACGTGCCTCAGGGAAGGAATTCAGTCTACCCTAATGTTAGACGTAGCCCAGATTTCCTGAGGCAAAAGCCCTGAGTGAACTTAGCCTCACCACCATGCCTTGCACTTCAAATAAATGCATCCCTGAGAAGAGCAAGTTCAAGCTAATGTCAGACATGGATCACAAGCTGAGTGTCAAGGATGATCAAGCTCTGGAAAATGTGATGTATGAGGCAAGAGCAAATGAACAAGGACTGTCTAACCCAGACAACGAGCAAATAAATGATAACAGTCCTCAACACAACTGCACTGAGGAAGGGAGAAATCTATGCAGAAGTGAACAGGAAAAGAAATAATGGACATGAATTGCTGCAAGACAGTTTTATCCCGTGTTAAAATATCTCTCTCATATGTGTATACATAAAAATGGACAAGAATAGGTTGGCAAGGAAATCTGCAACACCTCCACTATTGGAGATCTCTAAAAAGAGATTAAACAGATTAAACTAGCCTTTCTCAGGCGGGGCATGGTTATCACTGATTTTGCCTTGGGGACAATGAACAGACCGTGTGAGACCTGGGGAACCTTCCAGCCCTATGATCCTGTGGCAAAGACTGAGAAGTCTAGGAAAGGTCTGGCCTTTCTTGCATTTGCTCATCCATCCTTTCTCTATCTACAGACTCTCCATCAAGAAAGTATTTGAGTTACTGAAATAAAATCAGCTTTAACAATTTAGCAGTCTAGGTCTTAAACTTTACACCTCCTGTTTTGAAGGGAAAACATAGTTTGGTGAAGGCTGAAACAAAGTTGCAGGAGTTACTCCTTTTTGTACATAGTGGCATAAATAGTTCTTTTTCACTATGTGAGGTACCAGCTGGATCTCTTTTTGTTTCCTAAAACTATAGGATTTATTATCATTGTCTTGGCAGATTACCATTTTGATATTGCTACTTGCTTCCCCTCCCTCAGCACTGTTCAGATGAAGGACAGAACTTTTTTTTTTCTGATAAATTCCCCATCAGTGCCTCCATTCTTCCTCTCTCAATTAGTTTTCTGGGTAATTTTAGCTGGCCTTTCTAAAATGGCCTTCATTACTATTAATCTATGTCTTTTACAATATCTAATTACATAAGGCTATCATACACATGAGTTTGTGTGAAAGCCTTTTATATTTAAACTCTAACACGACTCTATAATTAGAGCCAGCAGATCGTTTTTTATTTCTGTCTGCCGTTAGTTTCACCGTTACCAGTTCGCCAACTTGCAGTGGTTGTTGCGGCTACTTCTCCTCCGGGCTGCAGGCCACGGCAGGATGGGGCCTGGGATGGGGAGGTCCTGCTTGCATCACCCTGCTCCCGCAGCCCTGTGCGTCCTGTCCTTCGGATGGACAAGGAAAGCGTAACTTGGCCTCCCCATAGCAAAACAAGGGGCAAAAAAAGGAGAACCAGAAAAGAGGGTTTTTCTTCCCAGGTCTCCCCATGCTGTGGTATATTTGTGCTCTGCTCCCATTCAAAGCCTTTTCGCTGTAATGTTTCACAAAAATACTACCATTTCTATACTTACACTTCAGGAATTAATGAGATAGTAGTTTCGGGATGGTAAAGCATTTTAATCTAAGGGCATTTTCTAGAAAAGAATGGAAAATTACTTTTTGTGGAAGATGTTCATGGGTTTGTTTGGTTTGGTTTGGTTTTCAGGAAAAGATAAACATTCCAGTTTACTTTAAATTAGTTTTGTTTTTCAGCTGTGATCAAGTTGAAAAAAATCAGTCATGGATGCACTGGTAAGCTGGGAAGTGCTCAAAAAAATGATTGAGGAAAATCCAGGATAGAGGAACAAGAACTAAAAGAAACTTAGAAAATTTGAGCTTGTTGCAAATAAGACATCCTTTTAATACATAGAAGACAACATTTAGGCTAGGGAAACATTAATGGTCTTACAATACACAAAACGGAAGCTAAAGGGGATAAGTGATCAATTGTTCAGTGTGGGGAAGGATAAGATGACATTGGCTTAATTTGCAGCAAAGAAGATTTAGGTTTGACTTTAGGAAAACCTTGCTAATTATAACAATAGAGTATTACTGTTACGGGCTACTCAGAGAGATGGCAGAATTCCCAATGGAAAGTTTCAAGAACATATTTCCAGAATGGCCTTGGTATGTTTAGTTCTGCCTCTTTATGGAAAGACAACCTGACCCAGCCTTGTGTTTCTCTGAACCACCTTGCCTGTGAATAGCTTCAAGGAGAGAAAAGGAAACCTGAGAAAATCTTTCTCAAATTTTAGTTTCAGGTCAAATTGAAATTTTTCATATTTGTCTGATGAAAAGTAAAAATCTGGGAGAGTTTTTCTGAAAAACAGATGGTCTCACTTATTTTTCAGAAGTTTTACTGGTGATTCTCTTTCAAAACCTCTAATTCTTTAATTTATTTCCAAAAGAAGAAAAAAAAACCCTCTTGAAATTTCAGTGTGAGAGTCATTTTATCCCAGGCTGTAAATGGAAGTGAACTTCTCTTTCTGGGTTTTACTGTCATCTGTGCCTGGGAATGTGCTACATGTTTTGATTGATCAGCATGACAAAGTGCTTTTCTCTTAGTCCTAAGACTTCTACTGCAGGAAGAAAGTCTCTAGCAAATTGGATGTAGACAGCAGCATCTCTTCCAACCTGGCATCACCTCAGTTCCAAAGAGACAGTAAAATCCATCAGCATAAGTAAAAAGGCAACCAGCTGGCCACCTCAAATGAATGGAGAGCTACCTCCTTCACAGCTGGAGGCACACGCCATCGTTATTTTGGGGACAATGTCAGGTACCGTAGGGGGAGAGGTGAGAAAAATCAAACAAAATTAGATCGATTCATGATTTCTTCTGTACTCCATAGAATAATTCCCAGGAATCGTAAGCAGGCGCCCCAGAGTGAAGGTTTTCAGATGCTGCATGTGTTGCAGCTTGGCACTCTTGGTGAGTGTACTCTTCCTCCCGGTGCCTGCTGACAGGTCTGACCCTGCTAACCATCTGGCTTGCGAAGTAATGAGACCAAATGAAATGGAGCCTGAAGAAATTAACATTCTTTCCTTAATCTATTAATAACTGAAAAGTGTTGATTTTGGTGACAGCTAGATACTTTATTGTGAAGCAGATTGGTTAATTAAAAGCATCGTAATGAAGGTTATATTGGATATGTGTATCCCTGCAGAAGCACGCATATTTTTAATAAGCAGAGTTTGGTTTTTCTCACAGACTTAAACAGTCATGGAAAATGCTATCTGTGAAAAAGTCAACAAAATGAAAAAGACAGCAATTTTCTCCAACTCTCTGTTACTGCTGTTTTACTATGCAAAAAGTCTGTCTGTTTTGAATCTGGCTACCCGCTAAAAGCCGTCAGCACACAAAAGGAGCCAACTGGCACATGCAGATCTCTGCACCACTACCACTTCACCTCATTTTCAGGGCCATCTTCCCAGTCCAAATAAGCACGCAGTTGGCCACCTTAATAAGGAAAAACATTCCCATTTACTCAACTTGCCTTTGGTCACGAGCATCTCATAAGTTCATTTGTATGTGTCTGCCACTGGCAGATGCAAGACCCAGCCGACCCACAGGCATTTCTTAATTGTATTTAAAGCAGGTTCATATGGATTTGAATCAGTTCAGATTAAGTCTATAGAACCTTTGGATAAATTGGAAGAAATAGAGGTTTTGCTTGATTTAATTAAATATATTTTAAGCTGATCTACAGCCACACTGGTGCAATTTTGAATTTAGCCATTGCCTTCTAGTAACTTGTTATTCTAGGAGTAGCTTGTTTGCATGTCAAGACTTTCAAATTGAGGGGCTGGCTGTTAAAAATACCTTCCATTTTCCTGGCACAGTTATTAACTTGTACAAGTCGATGCTTGTAAAACTGGTAGTTGTTATTTTAAATATCAGCCTTTAAGTAAATGACTTCTCATTACCACTTTCCAAACGAGTAAGGTGCCATGAGTGCAGGCACAACTGAGCAGTTCAGGCACCTCCTGCGGACCACTCGCGTTACCACCTCTGACATTTTCATGCCCATTTCATCTTTGAACACCATTCAGCAATGTCAGCTGGTGGGGTTAACTTATTAACCATGCCAAACGGCAGTTTTTCACTCATGCTCCTGTAGTAACTAAAATGCCTCATTAAGATCTGCTGTTGTTCGCCATGAGAGACATGCAGGCATTCAGACCACTCCTCGTTTCTCCTCCATCTCTCCACACTCCACTACGATCCTTCACTCCCTCCCACCCCACCTCTGAACTGACTTTGCTCTAATTTGTGCTCTCATCGATGCTCCCCCACCACCTGCAGTCATTGCTTTCTTTCCACCTCTCACTTCTTCCCCTTCTCCTTCCAACCACTTCCCAGACTTTCACTCCCCCATCCTGGAAACCTTGCAAAAAAAAGCCAGGGGATGTTTTGGGGGGCTGTAGCAGCCCCCACCAAGCCCCATGGTGGCACTGGGCACTGTCTCTTGGTGAGTCTGCAGTTGCCATCCCATCTGCATCACACTCAGCCCCGGTGCCTGGTTTCCCAACTTTCATCCCTGGCACAAAATGTGTCCAGCAGAACTAATCAGAGGAATATATTTGCACAGGCCCCGTTGCCTGCTCGGATCAGGTTTGAGCATCTCCAGTGGCTCTGTGCCGAGTCAGCAAACAGGTCCCAAAGAGGCAGCATGGCCTGGGTCTGTTGAAGGCTGCTTCTCCCTGGTTGTCCCTTCACCCTCGTACCATCACGGGCTGCGTCGCCCCTGGAAGGGTCCTCTGAGTATCCCCATTTCATGCTCCACATCTCTCCAACTGCAGGGGGAAAATGCAGGACCAGCACTATCAACTGGACGCATTTGAAGTTAGGCTCCTTTTTAAGTTTCTAGATACCTAAATAAAAGTATTGACCTGATTTCCAGGAAGGTTCAAACCCACTTAATTTTACCTCTGCACTCCTGGAAATTAGATATCTCATTTAGATGTCTAAAAATGGATTTAGTTGTTTAATAATAATTTGTCTTTAAATACATTGTCTCAGGAATGTCTGGCTTACATATTAGATATGCTACTATTACAATATCTAAATAATATCAACAGAATAAAAACCCCAGAGTATTTTATTTAAAGTGGAGAGGGCATTCAGGGATATACCAGTGGGGTACACTCTCTGGAAGAGAAAAGCAGATTTCAGGACAGCATATGTAGAAATGGACAGCTGAACTGTTTGGCAGAACAAAACTGGAGACAAAACCTGCATATATTCAGGTTCAGGAGACATTACAGCTCCATCAGTGACCTCTGAAGAAGGATATTTCTTGTCCATAGGTGAAATTTAGTTTCTATATTTGAAGAGAACGCTTTATTTTTGAAAAAAAGTAGGTGAGAACCTGAGGAAATGGAACCGGAGAACCTAGCAAGCGCTGATGAAAAGAAAAGCAGGGAAAAGCAACCGGTTTACAACTCTACCCTGTCTTTCTTTGTGTACTGTGGTCTCCAGGAGATGTAGTGTTGCCAGAAAAGATCTGTGGGAGGAATCATCCATTTCCAACCTTCCTTTTTTTTTTTCCCCAGAGCTATAGTTAAAATACTATAAAACTGCCATTTTTTTGAGAGAGTTTTGCCTGATCCTGTTTCTGGTTGTTTCTTAAGCTATGACTTACACCACTGGTATTTTGGTAGAAGATGGTCCTTGTGATTTAGAGTAGGGTTAAAACTAAGCAAAGCCCACCGTAAGAGCTCAGAGTGTAGTTCTGGACCACTTACTCTCAGCTTTGCAGCAACCGTACAATTTGCATAATGTTGTGCCCGTAATACCTAATCCTGCAAGTGATACTCAAGGGAATAGCACCGCTGACAACAGGCATCTAAGTTTAGCACCAGATTTGAAGACTGGCACACAGTCAATAACAGAGTCCAAAACTGCTGCCCAGCACTCCTACAGTAACAGCCACAGCTGAAGACTGTCGCGCACCCACCAGACGTTCTACAATAACATGCCTGGGAGGTGTTCCTGCGATAGTCTTGATAGTCAGTGAAAAAGCAGAGAGAAAAAAATAAAGCAGCTTCCAGATATAAAATATTTTGAGACTCCATTCAAGCTATTATAGCTGTGCTAAAACTGGCCTTGAAAATTTTAGATATGCTACTCATGGGCATGAGAAAAACATTGTATCACATACTAAATAGAGTATTGTTGATGCATTCACAAATAACTCTGAAAAATTACATAATTTAATGCAAAAAAAAAATTAGTGAACACTGTTAAAGAATTACATGCAGTGCCATCTGTTGGCTCTTTTGTTCTACTTCCATTGAACCTTTGCACATTCGTTGAAGGTTACTGTTACTGTCTGAGTTGCATAAACCCAGCGTGAGTAAACAGAAATGATTTATTTTGTGAATTTCCAAGTTCAGAACTTGTGAACTGCAGCATTTAGCCTTGTCACTGATTAAGCTGTTTTATAAAGCATTTCATTAATCTTACTTCGTTGTATAAGTTATTAATTTTAAAGGATTTGTTGCTATGTATTTTCATAGTTCAATAAAAAATGAACAAGTTGAAGTGGAAAAAGATATGGAGCAGAAGGCTTGTGCCTTTAGGGACTGACACCAGTTATTAGACACATATCTTAAGGAATCTGAAATTCCTCCTGGCAGGTGTATCATAAACAGGGAGCTGCAACTTATGCTCTGACGGTGCTGAGCTACTTGGCTATTATAATTAAACTTACATTAAAAAAACCCCTCCTGCTGTTCCCCTCTCCTTCTGGAAAGGCTAGCAGTTTTCTTCAAACAATTATGACAGTATTTCTAACACCTCTGCATTTGTTTTCAGGATATAAAACATCACATGCTCCTTTACACGGCCAGACTGCAAATCCAGAGGAGGGGGAAGGGAGCACAGGAACAGGGAGCAGCGTTCCCCATCAGAGGCGGGGACTGCTGCGAAGAGCAAGACAATGGCAGGAGTGATCTCTTCTTCTAGTTCTATTTTTAAGAGAAAGTGAAATAGCTACACAACTGTCTTGGTAAAAGGAGAAAGAAAATCCAAACAAGAAAATTATATAAGTACTACAAAGGCATTACCTTCCTGGCTTGGCCAAAGATCCGCGGGCCGTTGCTATGCTGTATACTTAGCTTAAGTCATGGGGATGGCAAAGTTAAAGGTGAAGATCCCCAGGAACTGTGACCACTTCCGTCTCTTCCCCCGGCAATGCCAGTCTCCAGTTTCAGGCTCTCTCCCAGGCGGGTGTCCTCCATGGAGTTCAGTCTCCCACACCCCTGCTGGCTCTGCATCTTTTCACAGTCTGGTTCATACTTCATCAGTACATTGCACCCTCTCCCACACAGTCCCATTTTCTTTCTTTCACCTCTTCTCTTCCTCTCAGTTTTCACCTGCCTGCAGGCTCCCAGTTTACTCACGTGTGCCAGAGTGTGCATATTATGATTAAAATTGTCAGGGCATTTAGAAACGACATTTTAATAAACCTCTACTGATCCTATGCCAAGGGAATTTTCAAATTACAATTTGGGCAAAAGTTTGACACATGAACAGAGCTTTCTGGCTCCCCTATATTCCTGCTTGGGGCACTGGAATTTTTCAGCCCCTCAAATGCATTAACTTGTGTGAGAGAGCCAGCTTTTCCACGAAGAGATTTTGGCTGAATTTTCCAAAATCAAATTTATTCTCCAAATCGAAAATCATAGACAGAGCACTTATGAAAACTTACAGCTTTGCAACCAAAAAGAGAGGCTAAAATGGGAATCAATACCAAATCTTAGTTACAGTCAATGCTGGGATCTTGTTTGTAACATGAACACATGCCTGAGTAGTATCTATACAGCATCCTGTCCACCTGCTGCTTCAAGAGGTATTCAGGCTATGTCAGAAAACACTAGCGCTTTCAATTCTTCTCCAGCCAAGCCTTCCAACTGTACGTTCCCAAAGTGCACAGAAATATTTATAACTAGCATTAGTATTGCTAATTGAAATATTAGTAGGAGATACCAGCTGCTTCATGTATCAAAATACTGACATTCATTATTATTGGTTGGCAGAGACTTTGGGATTTTTTTCTTATTTTTGTATAAATTTAGTGCTCATGAAAGCATACTAGTGGAGTTGGGAGTGTAGAGAAACAGAGATCTAAACATGGACTCTAACCCTATGCTCTACCCCTGTCTTTCTAAGAGCTTTAACTGCAGAGCCAAAGCCTGGGCTTGGTTCCCTGGAAAGGACAAGCACCATAATTTGACTTTTTCCAAACTCTTTTTCTCAGCTGTGCAGGAAGAGCACACCAGATATTTGAAAAGGTTTATGCTACCCATATGACTAGGTGTGCAGCAAGAAGAATGAGAGAAATGGAAAAATAAAATCTTAGGCAGCCTTGAGAGATACTGCTTTAAGGAGGCTTAATTTAGGGTGAAGAAGTGTTTTATCCTACACTTTGCCAATCTGAAGTTACATGCCATTTTCTTAATTGCATATTCAAATTATTAAGAAGCACTGTTGCTAGTGTTATGATCACAAGTGAAATTAATGTAGGGTCTCCCTGCTTTTGGAATGATTTGGAATATTATTACATGTATAACATTACATATATATTAAATAAGAAAATAATGGCTATTTTAGCCATTTTATGCAATATAGAAACAGCAGGCACAATTTCATTATTCTCTTCAAGCAGCCTGATAACAAGTGTAAGCCTCCTTCTTGGAAAGACTGACTATATAGTTGTTATCACTCTTGTAGTATCAGTCTTGCGTAACTAGGAGAACCCATTACAATTTAGATGCCCCTATACTGGGCATTGTACAAACAAGGAAAATGTAGACCTGCGGCAAACAGAAATGACAACCTTAGTCTAAGACAAAAGTCAGTAGGTGGCAAGATAAAGAAAAAATATCATTTTCCTTATAGTGTATATTAGAAGCTGAATTGCCCATTGCCATGGCTACCATGCTGTGATTTCAGGATTGATCTTACCTTAGCGGTTTGTGAACTTTTCATTTTATCAATCCAGACATTTATGCTATGTACTCATCATAGCGGTGCCCAAGAGAGTTGAAGGCTCATCAGAGCCTCAGTAGCCTACCTTTGAATATGCACATGGAGGAGCACTGCACATTCAAAAAGCAGAGATTTCATTCTCAACATCCTGTTAGTATAACTTAAATGGTGATGGACTCTCACTCAAGTGTGACATTAGAGGAGCTATAAGATACTCACGGCTCAGCATCCCTTGGTAACAGGTGGAGGATTACCAGTTAATCCTCCTTTACTGGTAAACTAGTAAAAATCCAGTAGAGCATGTAAAATAAACTAGTTGTTTGGTGTCTTTGACAGTAGAACTATCATCTCCCTTGTTGTATCAGGACGAGGCACACACTGGACACAGTTACTCTGATCCTGAGTTTCCTCCTGTTTAGGCGCGTTAGATCTTTGTGCTTTGTTTTTGACATTACTTACAATGAAATGACACAAGTGAGAAAGCAAAGGGGTCCCAAAACTCGAGTGACACTGGGGTGAACTCAGCTGGTAGTGGGCCTCCCCACCTAGGTTCCCCTTCAGGGCTCTGTGTAGGTGGGCTCCCTTGCCCACCAGCTGAGTGCTAGAGCTGACTGCAATGTTTCAGCCACACAGTTTGGTCTGGAAACTTTGATTTGTCAAAAATAGCACTTAGAGAGAAAGCATATCGTTTCATCAAGGGAGATCTTTTCAGGTTTTAGATAGGTAGAATTTTTAAATGGCAAGGAAGCTTTTCTCCCCCGAATTGGTCATCCAAGGCACAAAAACCATGGTTCCCTTCTCTGCTCTACCTGAAATACATGGGGTATTTCTGCCTGCACTTTCCACTGCCTTTCTTAGCACCCTAAGTGCTAGTAATTGTTTATTTCAGTATGGATCAGTTTATTATTCTTCAGTATTTTGGGTATTTCTTGTTTCATCCCCCCATGAAAAAGGTATCTTTTTTTTGGCAGCCAGAACATCTGTCAGCTGCCCAGACTTACTGAGACCCTCAAAACTCTACCACCAGATTTTATCCTCACAGCACATCTGTAGGAGTTAGGAAAAAATTTTGGTTTCTTTAAGGTGTAGATAGTGCACAGCATCAGTAGTACCATCTGTTCAAGGCCACTGAGGAAGTCTGGAGCTAAAGTACTATTTCCTATTTTCCCTAAATGTGAGGCTGTTGTAAGCCACACATCTTAGGCAGAGATGTATAAAGATCCATAGCAACTCTAAATCCATTGATTTCAAATCAGCTAAATACTTCAGTAGCCCTGGCCCAAGCACTTGAACTGACAACCCATTGCTGAACGTACACGGTTTGCATGCATTTGAAATTGAGGCCTACATTTTATCTCTATTTGCAAAGACTTCTGCGAGTAGTTCCTGAAGTCATGAAGGCAATATGATTGTTCTTTACTCCCTCTCTTCTTTTCTAGTTACCCTAGTAAGTTAATTAAACCCAGTGACTTGAAGATCAGAGCCAAATTTCAGTAATCTTTTCATTGCTGTTTGAAATATCTGCAAAGGTATTTCCACTTTCACTTAAGCTGGTTTCATTTTTAATAAAATCTTGTCTGGAGAGTGAGGTTAGCAGACACTTTGTTAGCAAAATAGCGGCTTAACAGCTGGGGCAGGCAGCTCATCAGCTGCCCTGTTGCTATAGAGTCTGTCTCTGGCTGTTTTGCTATTCAAGTATCATGCCTTCATATTATGCCTTTTAGGAATATTTCTAAGACAAGCCTGCATCATATTGGATTAAATCAACTCCTGCCAGTTTTTTTCTCACTACATGTAACAGCGTATTATTAATTAACTATAAGTTATGAGAGCTCTGACAGCTTCTAAAATGGAAGAGAGCAAGTTCCTTAGGGCTAGAGGCTGAGGATTTCATTCTGCAAAGAAATTCATGTCAGTGTAGTGCTGTGCTTTTGTACTTTGTGCTTCATTTTGCAATATCAAACCCTGCATCCCCATTCCGTAATCCCATTCATGTTAACTGGACCAAATAACTATATGGACATAGGACACTGCTTAAGTTTAAATGCAGCATATACTTGAGATGTACATACAAAATGTAAACAAAATGTAGAACACAGAATAAGGAAATAACTTATAGTTATGGAAAAATAAAGCTAGGAACAGTCTTGAGATATGACCTCGTCCCTTCCTTCTCCCCCAGGGCAGGATCAGCTCTGCCTTTGCCGTTTGCAGCAGCTGGGCTCAGAGCTCCCCAGCTCCGGAGGTGCCCTGGTCTGCAGCCACTCCTTCACACTGCCTCGCTGGGGCATTGCCACCATGAAATTTAACCTACTGTCTCACCTGAGCTTTTTGTGCTACGAGTTAAACTCATTGCTCTATGCTTCTTTGGACAATAATCTACTCCTGTGTGATACTTCACTTACTGCAGGAAGAAATTCTCAGAAATCAAAGATTTCAGGTTTATAACTTATCAGCTCAGATGCACGGAGCCCTCCCTATAGCTCTAACGTGTGATTACATATTCTGTCACCGGTTAGCCAGGGATGCTGCTTTTGCAATGGCTCTTGTAGCAGCGTCAGTACTTGGTAGATTCTGCCAGTGCTGTGTTTTGCAATCACGTGTAGTTATTTTCAAACACATCACTCCAACATTGAGAGTGCATCGGTCTGAACGGCAGCTCACACTCCCAGCTGCACTGACTCAGTTCTGTATCACTCTGCGTTTCAGAATCCTGTCTTTTGCTGTTTCCTTTGTTCTGTGTTCTTTTTCATCCGGGCAGTTCTCCATAGACCAGTTGCTGCTGTAGAAACTTTTGCTCAGACTGTAGCAATTCCAACCACTAACAAAAAATCTTTTTTAAAAAAAAACCTGTAGGGCTCATATGTCTCCAGGGGGGTAATATGGCTCTTGAAAGACCAAAGGAAATCTTTATGTTAAGAAGGCATGTTAAGAGATTTGTTTCAAGAGCATTAACATTATACATCTTGAACATGTTTTAAAATATCACACTCGCTGAACTCTTAGTTACATTTGAACATGTAATGATGATGCCAATATTTTGTAAGTTATTATAAAAATAAATTTCTTCAAAGATCTACAGAGTAACCATTGACAACCAAAGTTTCATCCTGTTGAGTTCACTGCATTGGTTTGGGAAGAAAATTCTTCCAGGCAATCATGTCTCAAATGCACTGTCTAATTAATCTATTAATATTAAAGGCAAACAGTTGCCAGTCTTGCAGTGCAATTTCACCCCTTGTGCATTCTCTCTATAGCAGATCCATTATTCCAATGCAATTAAACTCTTCGAGTTTTTGCAATGATTTATTAATAGTTATTTGTAATGCAGCAATCTGGGTTGGTGCCCCAATGAACTATACATATACCAAGGATATTGCTGGGTTTCAGAGCTTTTATTCTAAGATTAATGAAAGGAAGAGGTTGTGGGAGACAGAGTCAGGATACTGTAAACATATCCTTGAAAATACAATGTGCTCAAGATACAAAGATTTGTGTGAGGAGCAGCATCAGTTTGTATATGTATGACTTCATACACCAGAATATAGCCAGTATTCTTTTACACGTGCTTCAGTCAAAGACAGGAACTCCCAGATGTTCTTATTACATCCCAGGCTTAAACGTAATTTATAAATGTTCAGATAATGTAGAACAGAAAAGAAATTCATCAGGTTCTCCAATGGATACACAGAGAAAGGACTTTCCATCTGGTACAGCCCCGCGGTACCCACTGCAGTGAACTGATAGAGCATATGGTCGATTTTGGTGAATACTTCACACTTTTTTAAACTTTTCCCATCAATGATGGGGCTGGGGGGAAGGCCTCCCTGCTTCACCTATGTATTTATTATGCTACTAACTCTGTGAAAGTCCTGTATATTAACTGCACATTAAGAACCTATTCTTAATGTATCTTTCCAGCTGGTCTTTACTAATTTGAATGACTGGTGCATCTGCCACAGGTGTACACTTCTTGTAACCACACATTCACAGGCAAAATTTGAATTATGTATTTTGGAGTTGAATTTGGAATAAGTAAATTCCACATAACTAGTTGAGGGTAGCGATAAGAAATTTCTCACTTCCATACTGATGGTACATGAGACTGCCAATACCTGGTTTTTGTTACAGTTCCCCTCCCGGGGTGTGGTATCCCTTGTTATCATTGCTGGCCCTCTTTGCCATCCAAGTACAATTTATTTTAAAGACTAAGTTCTGCAGTGTGTCTCCATGTATCAGTGCATGAACAAGATTTAAAATAGTTTTAAATAAATTATTTAAGTTAAACAACTTTATTTAAAATTTAAAATAACTTAAATGTTTAAAAAATAATTTAGCAAGAGTTAAAATATCAGATAAGAAGCCGTAAGGAGCAACATTAAAACCTCACAAAAAATTCACTAATCTTTACTTCTTTCTTATAAACTTTGCTCCCTTGATAGTTGTTATGATTACCTGTAAATGCCATAAATTTCATTACTAGGCCGAAGTACCCAAATCAAATGAACACCGAAATATACTGGACTTCTTAGACCTTTTTAAATTTTGTTTGGAACTTACTTTTGCCCAGTATTTCCACACAGTTATACGCAACAGAATTAAAGACAGGGTAGGTTTTTCTTGTGATGATATTCTGAACTGAAGCTTTAGAGAACACTATGTATTACAGGATACATGAGAAAGATGTGACACTTGGCAACACTGTTTTTGTTTCATTACCATCACATCCAAATGCAGGGAAGTTGCTCCCAGCACTGCTAACATTTACTCCTCTGGAAATCACCCACTCCGCCATCCTTCTCCAGGCTGCAAAGGAGGAAGATGGCATCTGGAAGCGGTGATGAGAGCTGGCTGTTAAAAAGCATGCTCTGAGCAGAGATTTGTTTTGAGTCAGGTGGCAAAATATCTGTCTGCGAAGGAGGCAGGCTTCTGACAAGTCTGTGGGCAGACCTCGCTCAGGTGGTGGCAGGTTGCAGATTCTCCACCAGCTGGTCTGGAGGCTCTCCCGAGCCGGTGGAGGAGAGCAGCTCCTCCTCTTCAACCAGCTTCTAGCAGCTTTCAGGTTTACACAGGAACAAATAGGAAGAGCGCAACTACTGCTTCTCAGCGCAGAATAGGAGAAACCTCTTCTTTTCCTGGCTGAGATGAAACAAGTCTCTCCTAGACTCTCACACTTCTGTGTAGCATGTGGTTAACATCTTCCATTTAATCAGTTTTTCCCATGTTGCGGTGTAATGTTACTGTTGTCTGGCGGTTTGTCTGGCCCTCTAAGCCTCACAGTACGTGCACAAGATGCTGTTGTAAAAGACAACCCTTAAACATTTCCACTTCAGGCCTGTAGGCTGGCTTGAAGGTGCAAACACCTCCTTTATCACACGCCTTAGTGCAGGGTGTACTATACAGCAGCGGTATTCCCTAGCAACAAAGTTCAAGGAAAAAATCTTCTTGGATTGGAAAACACAGGGAGCAAAAAGCCGTGAACAGATTGTGAAATAAATCTTCACGATGAAATTAAATATAATCAATTTCTTTAAACTTTTGTCTGTTTATAGCCAACTCACATGAGGAGAGCAATTTTGGAGAAGTAGCTGGAGGCAGTACCAGTGAGGATTTACTCCTGCAGTACTGATGACTGGACCCTGTATGGGTCTATTTCAGGGACTACACACTGTATTTAGCAGAGTTTTAGGTTCCCTAGGGAGTAACCAGTGGTGAGGGTGCGTATGAATGTGATTATGGGGACCTCAACATACCATATGTTCTACAGGCTCAATGTATGGGAAAATGATTTCCTAATTGGTAACACATATCTGAAACAGCTGCTGTTTTAGAAGAAGCAAATCCATCACTTAGGACTCCCAAGAGGAGTCAAATCATCACTTGATACGTCAAAGTGTTGGATTAACTTTTCCCCGTGAGGCGGAGTATAACTGCTGCTGTATTTGATCCAGACACCTGACTGTCTTTGTAAATTGAACAAAGTCTCTGCATGCAAAAATTAAATGGTGATTTAGTCTAAAGGAAATAGGGATTTTCCAACTTTCTTGAAGGAGACATTGTGAAAGCCAGAAATCTTTCAAGAGGGGATACCTTTTAATTGTCTGGGTAGGTGGGGCATGCAAACTAGTTGTCAAGGTTGAAAGAAACTTTTCTTGAAATAAGAGTACAAAAACTGTCCCTGTCAACTGAGGAAACCACTACTATTTCTAGAATATCAAAGTCCCTATAGAAGATTATGTCTGGCTTAATTTTGCTTAAGCCATGCGAGACCAAACCTGTGCTGGTCAAAAAAAAGAGCCATCTCTTCAAATCGTTCCCCAGATATTACCTTTGTCTTCCACAGCATTCAGCCTTCAGCAGTGAACACTGCACATCTTCAGACTTCAGTTAGACCCTGTGAAATCCAGATAAGCAAGTAATGAGGAACCGGTTTTCAGAACACTTTTTTTCCCATTCACTTTCTGGGAAACCTTGTCCTCTTTCCAAATTGAAGACCAGGCCAAAGTAATTGATACATCTGTATATGGAATTGCAATACCTAAAGCTGAAATTAAGATCGGCCTATAAGAAATCACAACAGCTTTATTTCTTAAGACAGTTATAAACTCAAGATTGCTTTTGCATTCTCAGTCAGGAGGATCTAATTTTAGAGCTGTGGACTTTTTAATATTCCTGAAAAAGTTGTCTTTGCCAAAGAGGAAGCTTGCCATTCAAATACCCTTTTCACTTTCAAGCCCCATTCCAAAACCCCCACAAATTAAACAAAACCTAGGCAAAATTCTGGCTGAAGAGGTTCCTCATTGTATTGGGAACTTTGCTATTGGTTTATACGAAAGGTGTTCCTATATGAAGCTGATGGAAAGTCATTTAAAACCAATAGAATACAAAGTTAGTGGGGAACTTTGAAGAAGGGGAGTCTAGGCATCAAAAGATGAAAACCATTCTTCTCTTAGGACAGTTATTTTGTTTTCTGAGTTTTGGATGGCTAGATGTCACACAAACCTGCAACTCTCACAAAAAAGAGAACTAGACAGTGATATATGACTCTCTCAACTGCCACCACTCTGGATTTAAGAAAGCTTTGGAGTATCTAGGGGATATTGGACAGACCATAAAGGATAGGAACTGGAAGAAGGAAGAAAATCAGAGTTGAGGCACTCTGAGACTCACAGTTATAGATACAGATATGTGTCTATATAATAGACCTATAGATATCAATATGCAAATTACATGGGCCAGAATTGAGATGCTGGAGGGAAAGGAAAAGGATTTGAAGATTTAGTGTCTTACAGCAACTGAAACAGAAAGAGGGAACAGGGAGCCCATACAGCCCAGGGTATTGATCGATCAAGTACTAGGGAGATTAATTGGAAGAACAGAAAGTTGCAGAGGCAAAGTCTTTCTGGAATTAATGAAGAAAGCTAATTCTTGGTCTAGAAAAAAGAAAGAGGTCCAAGGGGATGAAAACAGCAGCTCTGAGACTGGTTCAGACATAGGTTTCTGGAAGCAAGAGAGGAAAGACCCATGCATGAGAATTAAGAAAGCAAAACAGATGAGAAGGAGATCTCAGAGCAAATTAAATTTAAGGATTTCAAGAAGCTTAGAGACAAAGTGGAAAAGGGAGGTGAAAAGATGGCTGGGAAAAGCTTGCTTTGTATTTACTGGGAGCACTGGTGCTAAAAGCTGAGCTGACAGGCAGGAGGTGAGGGACTGAACAGAAGGAAGCAATTTTATGGCTTACAGGAACAACTAGCCAGAGGGAAAAATAAGTCTTAATTGATGCAAGGTCTTTTGGTTTATTCAGGAAGAAAATACAATATTTTTCCTGTTAATTACTAGGGACAGTTCTTGAAATGCAACAGCTTGTTTTAAAGAGCATATGGTAGGGGGTGCTAGGCAAATGCAGCAGACAATGTGTTACTAAAAGAAGAAGATCTCTTTTACATAAGGAGACATATGTAATCCAAATTTACCCACACCATACCATCAAAATGGGTATTTTAAATCATGCCGTCTATAATATTAATATTCAGACTGCAATTACTCAGTAAGGTATGTACAATCAGTCCCTTCAGACATTACATTAAGGGGCAGCTTGAATCTTAGATGTATAGAAAAAGATAGAGGAAGGGTAGGCAGGAGTTTGCTGTGATAAGTGATGCGCTAACCTGGCTGTGGTAAGTGATGTGCTAACCCAGCCTGATCACATGCTGAGACCAATAAATGGTCCTGTCGTCTGGAAGCTTCTCGAAACTCTGCAACCACAGGACTTACTCCTTTTACATAAATATCCTTTTCCTGCCTTCCTCAAGCTCTCTTTGAATATGTGCTCATAACTTAAATTTATTTTTCAGTAATGCTATTTTTATGGCATTAGGATTTTATATCTCTGCAACAACATGGTTCTCTCACTGTCTCATTGCCACCTTTTGTCAGCTGCCTCCCAGTTTTATATTCTCTGGCACAGTGTGAAGAAGTTTCTGATCTACCCTCTCTTATCTCCCCCAAAATTCTTTTGTAGATGAGCCACAGGGGACAAAACTGGCAGCAGTCTGCACTTCACTCATAAAATTATTTCTGTTTAAAACAAAATTTTGTGGTTTTTTAATAAAGTCACAAATGAACCGTGTCACAGAATGGATGACAGGATTTTATTAAAATCAAAAACTAATTATGAATGCCTGCCCGTCTTCAAAACACCCTTGACTGGGAGGGAGAGTTGAAGGAGGATGTGTGGGGGGGCAATGCCTGGCAGTGGGGGTGGTGTGGGAAGAGAGGGTCCCCCAGTGGGGTCGGCTCTGGGGACAGGCATTCAGGCTGCTGGCTGTGTGGGCTGGGTAAGGTATGGTGCACATATGAGCCCCGGGTTAGTTGGGATGATTGAGGGGAGTCGGGGGGTCTGAGCGAGAGGGCAGGAGGGGCTGGCACAGCCTGCGGCTCAGGGGCTCTGTGCTGGCAGCAGGTGCCGGCAGTGGCACCTCCGAGGAAACGTAGCTTCTGTGCTCAGGCGACCATGTGCATTCGGAGTGACCTCAACTCTTCGTGCAGGTTGCAAAGGTGGAGATGGGATGAAGTCTTTGGTTTTGCAGGGGAACCGAAAACCCTTAAGCGCTGCTCTGCAGCCAGCTGGGAAGCCAGCCCACAGGTTCCATGGCAAAGACAGTACCATGCGCTTAAACCTGAAGTGGATTTGAAGTAGATAGATTGAGAATGGATGACTAATATTTCCTGTTTTAAAAATAAAATTGAAACAGAAGTCATGGCAACTTCAAAATAACAGTAAATCCTATGTAAACTAAAGAAAAATATCCCCTTCCCAGTTTTGAAAGTCTTGTTGCTTCAGTAATAGCAGATACCTAATGAGCAGAGAGTGAGCATTGATGTTGCCAATATTATCATTCAGTTATCATCTTTCTAGACTTGGGCCCCTTGGCTCCTTTTTCATGTGCCTGACACCTTCTCCTCCTCCTGATTGCACTGTTCCTGCCAAAGGAGCTAGCGATACATACAGCTGCTTGTAAAAAAGAACAGATTCAAAGATCCAAAACTTTCATGAAGGTGACACATATGTATCATACCAAGTTAGCACTTCAATATCTACCCCCTCTTGACTTAGCTGAGAGAGTGGTTCAAACAGCCCTTTATTCCATACGAAGGCTAATTTGTATAGCAATACCTACCAAGAGACTATGTGCAACTCGGAAGAGGTCATACCCACAAACAAAAAATCATTCACAATGTTCCCTCTTTTTCACTCTCTTAACATATCTCCTTCCCGCAGGATCTTGTGGTACAGAGTACTTTTTCTTTGCAAATGGCCTTTTCCTACCAACCTTGCTTTCTTAAGCATACTTATCAAGAGCTGAGATGAAAAGGCTGAGCCTGAACCTGAGAGCAACTGCACCATGTGCTCGCTACGATTGTGGCTTTGCAGCCCCTGCACATGGAGATGTTCACCAGAGAACACTACATCAGGAGCATAGCTCCTCCATTAAACTGCCAGTGCCAGGTTAGGTGTCTACATAATGAGAACTAGATATGGAGTAATAGCAACCACTACTGCATGAGGGGACACCTTATAACAGTCAATAGGAAGTGCTAAAAAGGGAAGAGTGTTTCTTCCAAACTTAGACATCTGTTCCTTCTCTGGCCCCAGACTCGAAAAACGTATGTGAGATTCACAGACCAACACTCTGTGACTTAAATCATCCCTTTGGGTACAGATGACCAGCTCCCTTTGTTTCTTTAAAAAACATAGTCAGTAGCAACATGATTTTATCAGCTAGCCTGGTGTTCAGATCTGAGTCCTTTCCAGCATGAGGTGGATCAAGCTCACTTCCCAGCAGACAAGGCTAAGTACTGATCTGTATGGCATACGGGGTAGAGCCTTCTGCCTAGTACACATTCCCTACTGTGCAAAAACAGTAGGAAGGTTTTTAGGGTCAGAAAGAGAGACTGTAGGAGGAAGAATGATGTTGTAAACCTGTAAAGATTCGGCTTGGAGGGCCTTACTTCAAGCCCTGCCGTAACACATGAGTAAAAACACATGCATTAAACGGTATTAAACAGTCATCATGCAGTCACGCTGCATGAAAGAAATGATACCGCGATCAAGAACTAAACCCCAGGAATCTGCATGAAAAGCAAATGCTATAAACATCTAGCACCTCTACATCCCTGTTTCTGAGCAGAAGACCTCTCACTGAAGCTAGCTATTCTAGCTGCTATTTCCATCTCCTGCCTCTGACCATGCCTCACATCAAAGCCATCTTTGCAGCTTTCCCTTTGGGATCCCATTTCTAGCGTCCCTCCAGCTAGAGCTCCAGGCTTTGCCTGTCTTTCAACCCTACCTTTCATCCGTTTCTAGGTCTTTAAACTCCTTTATGGAATTTATACGCCTTCACATTTCCAGTGATAGATACTTTGAATTTTTGCTTTGGCACCATGACTCTGGAAAGTCACTGTCTTGCTGCTAATTAAAGCCAGCTCACTGAAGGTTCTGATCCACAGTCCCAGGAGGCTCCTGTCCCTTTCGTTTGGCACACAGTTATTTTCCAGGTGGTTAGATAGGGTATTTTTAAGTGGTTTTCAAAAGCAATGTTTGCTAGGTATGGTGCATTAAATCCACCCATCAAAACCATACTCATTATATTTTTAAGAGGAAGTAATTATTAATCACGCTAGTTAAATTATTCATTGTAATTTTGAATTGGTCTGCCACTTTGAAAATAAACAGCTTGTTTTGTCCTTTACATATGTTTTAGAACTGCATTACTTAACACCCAGCTGTAAGCCTGAGTAAAACTCAAAGAAACAGAAATCTGTAGGCAGATGTTGCATTTCAACATCTATTCTCACACTCGGCTCTGAAAATTGTGTGCGCGGAATTCACTTTCCTTGAGATGATTCAGTTCATAACCAGTGACTCAGCATCAGCAATTATCCTGGGGCAGCGAGGCAGAGTATGTGCATTCTTTGAACCGACTCTGTGGATCATTGATCCCAAAAGTCACTCACTGAAGGCAACAGGTGGTCGGACAGTATAACAGTAACAGGTTTATTGATTTGATTCTTTAAATAAAACATTATGAAGAAAAGACTGTCGCAAAAGATCTGCAGATTATCCAGCAGGCTTGTGGCATGCATCTCACTCCTGATATAAAATATGCATGGTACAAATGCCCTGGGAGTCTGGTTCTTGTCATCGGGCTTGTGTCACACGGCAGCAGCAACCCAAGCAAACGGAAGGATGTGTGCAGACAGCATGTTTACACGGATGTGTGACTGAGCATTAATGCTCAGTTCATTCACTTTATGCCTGCTAAAAAGCAAAATGTTCATCTATACTTGACATTTAGCACAGGCTGAATCTTTTCATTTATTTATATGAATTTATAATTTTGTATTTCCAGCCATCTCAGCTCTTACTGACTATCTAGGTTCTCCTATGCCATTTCAGGGCAAAATCAAACAGGTCAGTCATGATTTAAAGCTGATTCTGCTCTGAAAGGAAAACTCGTACAATTAGGGATGACCACAAGGTGATTTAAGAACCTATCACCCCCCAGCTGAGCTGGGTTCACAGGCTCTGTGATATTGGAGCCCAGTTTGGGTTTGTCTTGGGAGGGTCAGGAGGCACAAGAGTGGTGTGATTACCCAACCGGCTCTTCAGATGCAGCACAGAGGATCTGCAGAAACTGTCTTGCAGCTGCCACACCTTGGGTTGGCATCTCTCAACATCCCAAAGGCCAGGGCAAGCGTCGAGGCTTAGTGCTGATGTGCTTTACCGCAGGGGTCTGCCTCGCCCGGGCACAAGTGCGATGCCTCCGCAGGGCTGCACAGCTCACCGAGGTGGCAAGGAGCTCCCCACGCCATCGCTGCAGCTCACCTCCCCGTGTACCAGGAATCACACGTTGACACAGGTTGTGGAAACGATTCCTTCATCTCGGCGGCCCCACTTGCAAAAATATTTTTGGGAACGGTAACGACTGATAAAAATATGAGCTATAATCTGTGCCAAGGCAGTGGTAAATTTGCTATAGCAACATAGTATGTCTGATGGCTGTGTTATTCTGAAGCCTCAGCTGTGGGCCAGGACTCCTTCACACTAGATATTGTACAAGCCCAGACTGAAAACTGTCACTGCGAATTTGCTATTTAAGCAAGTGATTTGATGAATGATGATAGCCTCAGTTATGAAAAGTACTGCTTTTAGAGTGTAAATCATGCTATTTTTATCTTCAGTTGTTTGCTAAATATCCAAGTAAACTTAGAAGTTCCAGAGCAACATGCTTTCTCACAAAAGATTTTGAATAATTTCTGACTTTCCTTATGTCTCTGCCCTAGAGATGCCCTAACAAAGTGCTGACAAAGAAGAACTTTAGGAGGTTGTGGAAACTCTCAGTCCTTGCAGACAATTGCGAAGACATCTCCCCATGGAATAAAATACATTCACATTTACCAGGCATTTATTATTTCCAACCTATTCGTACACAACAATATGCTTTCTCTCCCGCAGTGGAAGGGCTAAAACATAACTTCACGTAAGAGCATGTAGGTTAAGGATGGCAGAAAAGGTGCAATGAGAAACAAGGGGTGCAAAGCAGCCCCAGAGAGACTGCAGGTGCCTCCTGCTGTGATGAAATGTCTCCAGAGGCACCAAAGGAAATTGTTTAATAAATGGGCCCTCCTGAAATATGAAAACCTAGCAGCATCACACTGGCACAAGAAAAAAAAGCGGGTCATACCAAAAGAAATCGTTGTTTGCATGTGATATTCTGTTTATTAATGCTTTGAATGGTTTTCTTAGTTAGCTTACTTATTTTAGATTAAACCCTCTTTCCAGCTGGTGGTGTGAGCAAACAGCTGTAAGCTGAGGTTTTCTTCCTGGCGGTGGGAAGAGGGAAGGACTCCAGACTTAACAGTGTGCAGAGTAGGTGGGCCCTCCAGCTCCATTTTGCACACTTTTAAAATATTAAATACCAGATTAATCCTGGTTATGTAACTTTAACTTTTATGGTTACCTAATGAACCTGAACATGATATGTACATCTTAGACAGCTATTTACACATGTGCTGAATTTTGTCTTTAAAAGGCCTGGTAAAGTGAAAAAGATTGGTGCAACACATTTTCATCCAATTTGATAAATATGTCTCTCTGTATCAATCCTATAACCATCTTAGACATAAGGTAAATGGTTATCTAAATAAATGCACCCGATTCCAATGGAGTTTATTTCACTGCATTCACATGTTTTGTTTAGCATTTTTATGAAACCATATGAAATATGAATGAATGCTCAAACTAGTTTACATCACTCCTTAGTGATTAATTATAGCATAAACACCGTGATTCTTCTATGCCGAAATAGAAAAAAATACCTCAGAGACATATTTAATCATTTGGATCCAGTAGTGCTGTGTTTATTCATTCCTCTTTGGTCCATTAGAGAGTAAATTAGATTTGATTCGCTTACTCTGATTCGCTTAATTGTACCAGTTACAGATGAAGTACAAATAAAACCATAATAAATCCAGCAGATGTTTAACCTGCTCAACCAAGATCTTTAACAGTCAATTCCAATTGCAATTTACACTCGGCAATTTAACAAGACCCTTAGGAAGCCGATCTGATTTTTCTAAAAACCAGACACTCTTCCTGTGTTGCCGAATCAAGACCGGTGAGCCGTGTTTTCAGGTCCAGATTCTTTCACAAACATTTTTTTTGATCACGCTTCTTTCTGTGCCAGGCTGTCAGGGAACAGCATCCCCCCATGGCCAGGGGGATTATAGGAGCTGGTGTAAAAGTAAATCACGCAGCATGTCCCCAAGGTAAAAGCACCAAAGGCCGCTAGAATAGAAAACAAAAATTCCAGAATAAAATTATAAAATAATGGGGTTTAATGTCTTTGTCTTAAAAATGTGAAAATACTTACATCTAATGCATAATGCACTAAACTGCAAGGTTCATCAGATCACAATTTAAATTGCTATGACCTTTAAAAATACTATTTAATATGCGCATGAGAAATTCTAATACTAAATACCGTATCTTAGTCAAATTGATCTTTCATGAGGTATTGAGAAACCATCTGTATCTATAGAATGCAAAAGGACAATATACATTAGCAAACCAGTCCATGCTGGAGTTCGTTATGCCCCAACAAGCCCCGCCAAGAAATAAAGTAGCTTATTAACATAGAAAAATGACAGTTATTTTAATTATAACGAGAGGCGAAAGGAATCCTCTCTGAGTGTGAAATTACTGCAAAGCCATCCATTGATCCCTCCGTCTAATCAGCCTCTTGAGAGTACTGGGAAGATGGAAGAATATCTGATTGCCATGGAAGTGTCAGCCTGGGATTAGCGTTAGGTACCAGGGTTTTGAATCGAGGGATTTCCCCTCTCCACTCCCAAACCTGGAGCAATGGCTGTTTTTACCACTTGCCCCACTGAAGCAGGTTTCCCCTCCTTGTGTAATGCCGATGGAAAGACCGGAGGATACCCAAACCTTTCCGTTAGGTTCCCTGACCAAAGGCTCAGCAAATTAAACACCAAGTCCCAGTGAAGAAAGCAAAAACAGAATCCCCAAATCAGCTACTCCAAGACCATCCAAGGAGGCTGAGCAGACCACTGTCCCTGTGGTGAAGCCCACTGAGGTGGGTCAAGGAGAGGTGTGTGTGTCCCCCAGACAGCCCAGACAAACCAAGAGCTGATTGCCTGCAGGGGTGCGGGACTTAATTTGGGGTGTGTGGGGGGAGACCTGTGTAAACCTCACAGAATGTTTCAAGGGGGTTGAGTGTGAAACTTCCCATGGAACATTTAGGGGAAAGACCAAGGTGGTGAAAGGGAGGGATCCGGGTGGCTCAGGGTTCTGGGTGAACCAGGGAAGAGACCTGCTGGTACTGGCTGCCTCCATCAGCTCTCTGCAAGAAAACCACAGCTTGACCTCGCAGGCAGAGCCAGCTCGCTGCTCATACAGGTGCTTATCAGCGTGAGGCAGTTTGATTTCTCTTTTTCTCTGTTGTAAGAACTTCTGTTCCTCCAAGCAGCAGCAGAGGATGATACTCAGCAAACAGTTGAATACACACCCGAACTGAAAACAAATAATTTGCAAACAAGATGTAGCCTGGAATATGTTCTGACTATTTTGAGTATTGAACAAATCTGTCAAAATCAAATTCTGCTCATAGATAATTTGTGAATAGCAGAAAAAGCTAAAACTGCAAATAAATGTTTGGTCTGCATTGTTTATGCTGTTCTGTCAGCACCTGAATTATCAAGCAGAAATCCTACTTAGATTCCTAAATGTCAGATCCAAATTTACTTGCCCCCAAGACAAGTCTGATCTGTTCAGAGGAGACTGAGATGAGCAGGTTGGTGCCAGGCATGTATATGCCTTACATTAGCACTACGCTGCACACCTCTAACCTACATCGGTCTTCCCTATAAACCAGTTTTCTGTTTTAAAACAAACAAAATCAAGCAACGTGTCTGACTTTTCTTCTTTTTTGTGTGTGTATGCATTATATTACACTAGATTATTGTGAAGTCAGAATTTTCAAAGCATTTGAATTATTCACCACCTAAATTATTTTATATTTTATTCATTTTGCCATGAAAAGTGCCTGTGGATTTAAATACACTCTCTGATACTGTTCACTTCTTATTATTGTACAAATGTGATAATTTTAGTAAAGTCGGTCCCAAGATATATGTTTCAAAAACAACATAAAGAAAATTAAACCCTTTTGTTTTTATCAAAGATTTTTAAAGCCTTCTAAAAATCTATTTCTAGATGTTCAAAAAACACATTTTATTAATAAATGTTGTAGTGATTTTTCCATATATTTTAGGTTTTTTAAATGTTTAAAAGTGAAACTTCTGAGCTTTTACAAGACCAAGTGTCTTGAAAAAAAAAAGGCAGAATTAGAATTCTTATATCCACTTTTTAAAGTTGATTGCAAATAAAACCTAAAGTTAGAGCATAAAACTTCTTAACAGAGCCTTGAATCTGTTAATATGAAATCAGACATCTTACTCTCAAAATCGATCCTTGCTGTAAACCATACCACTTTAAAAAGAAGGAGCCCTTTATTAAAACAGTATTCTTACACTAGCGGAGCAATATGGGAAGCTGTGATCGGAGCTGACAGTTGGTTTACTCTTACCATTTGATCACAAAATTTCGGTGCCATCTGTGGGAAGCCACACAGGCAAATGTGTCATCACATCTAATAATGAAAAGAAGAAACAGACAGAACGTGCAGTAGAAACAGACGGCTTTAATTACCCCCTGTACAACGCTTTACAAAATTTGCAGAGGAAAAGTCCTGTGCGGACAGGTGGCTTGCGCAAAGGAGAACGTCACGACAACAGCAAAACAAGGTTTGACCCTGACTATTATACCTGAGCTATAGCCAAACTGTAGATTCATTAAGAAAACCTTTAAAGCACAGGATTAGGGTATTGCATGCCTTGCAGACCTCTGAATTTAGCAAAGCCAGGCAGTGCTGGTAGCTTAGGAGATAAAAAGGCTGTGGTTGCTTTTTTTCTGTGAATGGGGATCTCCAGCTGCATATGAGATGAATGGAAATAGGTGCACACTAACATCCACCAGTGCCAGCCAGGATGAGATATGGTATAAAGACAGTATCTGGGGGATTTAAAGCACTCTGTTGGGATGAAACCCCAGGGTAAGGGGTGATTCAAACAAGTGAAGCTGCTCTGAAGGATTGACCTGTGCTGATGAGTGGAATATAGGCTTAGTTTTGGAGAACAGTTGCTCCTGCACAGGCCAAGACACTCCTATGTAGTTTGTATCTGCCGTGCTGGTTCAGAGCTGCTACAGGATGGAGGAGAGCAAAAATCTCTTTTTTGAGGGTGGCCTGGGCATGAGGACACAACTGCAGTGTGATTTGTGCCAAATGCCACCTGACAAACAAGTGGGAGGGAAACCCCATGGCAGTGGGGACAGATACAGTGGGGCCCGCTTGGACAGTGTTTTGGATGGTGGCTGATCCTTTGGGCTGAGGAAAACAAAGTCATATGTGATACTTCCCACTTGCAAGCTAGCACCCTGTCCCAGCACCCACTCAAGGTCCCAGACTGTCCCTTGGCCTTTCAAGGTGCTTTTGTTTCTTCCTCATTCACATCGAGTCTCAAGCTGCTGTTACTTTCTTCATGTTCTTCAAGCACTTAATTTTTTCTCTGCCTCTGGCAGGCCGGTTGTCCTCCCCAAGGGAAGGGCCTATGTATGATTGAAAGAGCAGATGTTCGACAGTCCCTCACAGAGACTCCAGGCGCTGGGTCATCAGGATTTGGTCTCTGCCAGGAAATAAAGTTGCTTGGGTTTTAATTTACAGTCCAAGCCAATCTGCAAAAGCATAGCCTCCAGTATCTGAAGGGGGTCTACAAGAAGGCTGGAGAGGGACTTTTTACAAGGGCATGTAGTGCTAGGACGAGGGGTAATGGCTTCAAACTGCAAGAGGGTAGATTTAGAACAGATATTAGAAAAATAATTTTCCCTATGAGGGTAGTGAGGCACTGGCACAGGTTGCCCAGGGAAGCTGTGGAGGCCCCATCCCCGGAAGTGTTCAAGGCCAGGTTGGATGGAGCTTTGAGCAACCTGGTCTAGTGGTAGGTGTCTCTGCCTAAACCATTTTATGATTCTATGATTGTAGGGTTGACTTTGGGCACTTTTTGGAGGCACCCATGAATTGCTCCCCCCCCGTGCCAGCTCAGCACAGCACCGCTGGTGACATCCAGGTTTGGCAGCTGGAGCTTGCAGTCTGCATAGACCTTCTCCTCTGGGAAGCGGGCTGCAGGCAGAGGGTACATCAGCACTGCTAACACGGCTCACCCTGTCCCAGATCAGGGAAAAGCTCACCTCATGCCATTGCTGGGCACCCCGAGTTATCCAGCCCATTTGCCAACTGAGCACCTCAAGTTAGAAAAGGAAGGTCTGTAGTGTGGTGCAGAAGTTGGTGGAGAAAGGCAGCTGACAGGTCCCGGCAACCATGGTGGGGCAAGCGCATTTCCCGTTCTGGCCAGCCTGTCCCACTGAGAATGACACTGTAACAGAGCTTACGAAAAATTAGCACATTCATAACGTTCCTGTGTGACCAAGTGTGGCAGCACTATACATGTGCGCAAAAATCGGGAGTAATTTGCTATCCTTGAATGCCACCTATAGGTTACTGTTTTCTGAAATGAACCATGCAAAACCATGGAAGACAGAGGGCAAAATGCAGTTTTGGATTAAAACTGCCAAATTTTTGTGTGCTTACTCTGATTTTTGTAAGGTCCCTAGAGACCATGGTATCCTCAGGACAGTTGCATCCATTGCCTGCAGATCACAGTTCCTCTCTCTCTGATTTTCCAAATCTTCTCACTCATGGTCATAATGGCTCGTTTATGGAACTATCACTCAAAAGCTACTCTTCTGCAGGAACACAACCCTGTAGATTTATCCCTTATTGCAACAAAACTTTTAGTTACTGTGCAATACTGCCACACAGCACCCTTTGGAACACAGGGCCCTTTGCAACAAATGAGTTTCAGGTGACTAACAGGGAAGCCAGTGATTTACAGTGGCTGCTGTGAGTCTGGCCCTGCTTTCTGATAAGAGACTTTTGAACAGCATGCATTTGACCCTTCATTTTACACTGTCCCCTTTCTATTTATTCACGTTCTCCTAATTAGAGCAGAAAATCACAATTTCTCAAGTCTGTAATAACATGAGGTTCCTTTGGGAACCGATTTATTTGGGAAGTTTTTCATAAAATACATAAAACCATCTAGAGACGGCCAGTTTATCTCAAAGAGGATTCATCCTGCCAAGTCGCTGATCGTGACCCGCACTGTGCTCATGGCCTTGCCCCTGCGCACCACCTTTCAAGGAGGCACCCAGCACACTGCAAGACCGCATTGCATTGCCCCTGCCCTGCCTCAGTGATGCAGGTTCAATGATTTCAGAATAATATTGTACTGTATCCTGTTCCTAGTATACGCCGTCACATATTTCGTAGCATATTTAGACAATGTTGCTATCTTAGCATTATGGGACAGCCCAATGTGACTCCTATAACTTCCTTAAAATGCTTTGGAAAAGAGGAATACAGATTTGCTTCAATTTTTTTTTTGGAGTGCTTCTAAAGGATGTGGATGAATAAGGTATTGCTATAAACATTTTCTTTCTGGGCTCTTCACACCTGCATATGCAGAGGGTATGGGAGTAGCTGTATAATTTAACAAAGAATGCTTATTTTATCCCACTATAATATCCTTGGGACACCGAAAAAGACATCAGTGTGGAACATGTTTGATTTGAGCCATTGTATCTCTAGCATCATGTCAACTTAAAATGGAAATGTAATAATGGAAGCATAATGCACATTAAGAAATTCAGTTGATGCAGAAGGTCATCAGAAAGCTCTAGGGACCTAAAACGTTCTCCTAAAAATGTTTCCAGAAGTACAAGGTCATTCATGACAACACTGAACTTCATCAATATGTGTAACAGCAGTAAAAACCAGCACCCTGATACACCGTTGTTAAATTTTTTTTCAAAAGTTCAAAGCATCTGGAACCACTCCATGAATTACTGCAGCCATTCCTTAAATCTTTAGATGATTTCTTACAGAACACCTGAAAATGAATATGCAAACAGCTTGAGATCCCTTTGCTATACAGTCTAATGAACTGTTAAATGTAAGAGCAAAGGTGCATAATCCTGTTGCCTGAACCTTTGTTGCAAAAGTAAATACTCAGTGGATCATTGCAAACACATCCTTACCATATAGGCGGATAGGTTTTCTAAATTCCCTGTTGCCTGCAAATCTCCCAAAGACAATTGGAAAGATCTTTGATATTTATTTAAGTTTTGGATATAAGGGCATATGCGAGCCACGCAAGACAGTAACAAAGGCAGAGGTAGCTAGCTGAAACCAGAGGGATTAAATTCTCCTCCTGAGATCAAATGGCCTGATAATATTTGTACCTATAGCTTTATTATTTCTTGACTGAAGCTATTTGCCTGTCACTTCCAAATGTCTTTTAACTGCGGTATAATAATTAACAAATGCCTTTGTTTGAGTAAAAGTTTGAGCTATTGAATCACTGCAGTCTTTCATTTTTTATCACGTGTGCTAAAGATGCTGTTCGAGCATCTGTCCACATTAGCAGGCTCAGCTGCACATTTGCTCTCACAGAGTCAAGAGAAGGCAGTATTTTCCTGACGACATTCCCAGAGCCATCTGATTGTTTTTCCTCTTTTAAGAGTCTCTCCCAGGAGGTATAAACAACTTGCAGAGAGTAAAAAAAAAAAAAGTACTTGAGACACCTTCCGAAATGACAAAGCACAAAAAGTTAGGAGAGACACGACTTTTCCTCCTCTTTTTCTCATTTCAGTATTTGCAGTGTTACTTAGTGGGCCTTAGCACCAATGAGTCAGAAAACAAAACTCTTAAAATAATTCAGAAATGTTCAGAAGAAATTAACGTTTTGCAAAATCCCAGGCTGTGCAATCTCCAGAGAGTTCTCTAATGACTGCTCTACTGGAGAGGAGAGCAATGCTTTCCCTTGGCCTGGTTCATGAAAATATTGCCCTTAAAAATTCCCCTTCTCAGCCACAGAGAGTTTGGGCAGTTCTGGCCTCTCCTGCTCCTGCTGGTACATCTCTCATTTGATGGGCTTTTTGGGGTGGCAACCTCTTTAGGCAGGGAGGACTTCATGGAACGGTCTCAGGTGGGGCTAGCGAGCAGCCACGGTAGCAGACAATGCTGCTGTCTCCAGATAGCATCTCCTCAACAGCAGAGCCCTTCCAAAGTGGGATGAAGAGGAAAACAAAACCAGTGTCACAGAGGGGATTCCCCACAAGGACTGCCTGTTGCTGTGAGAGAGGGTGCCCACGCGCCCCGTTTTCAAAGACGTACACACAGAGAAGCTTCTCCTGAGCCAGGAACAAGCTTGGCTTTGTCATCTCTGCAGGATCAGGGATGCGATCCTAATCCGCCAGCGTGTGACCTGGTAAACTGGATGTTGAGATAAGATAATGCGCTCTCATCCATTTCTGTCAACGAAGGCAGGTTTTGGCATGGCTAATGACAAAATTCTTCCCTCTGAACAAAACAGTGCATTTTTATGATTCTGGTGCTGGCTGTAATTCAGCTTTTCTGTATGTCAGTTGCCAGCAGCTTTCTCAGATGAATCAGTTTCTGTTCCCTAAACTGAGGCAGGCAGATGTTAACAAAATATCTGTGCAGCACTTAATTCCAAATACTCTAAAGAGAACTTTCTTGGATTTACACTCTGTCAAGAGGACTGGTTTAGGTCGTGCAAAAAAATTGTCTTGGAAACAAAAGGTACAGAAGGCATCTCCTTGTTCCAGCTTGGACAGAGGTCTTTGGGACACTCACATAAACCATATTTCACGTGCCCTTAGGTATCTGTGGGATTGCAATATTTATTTTTGTTTCTACATGATTCAGAGAACGTTAACTAAGATTCCAAATGATCTTCGCAAAGAAAACTCGAGCACTGCCTTTTGGCCAGAAGGTGATCAAAGAGCCTTTCCACTCATTTCTAGCAAACAGACAAATAGTAAACAAAGCTTATTCAGCGCTGAGCATCCACCTAGGTTGACAGATTTTGCAAGCATCCCACCAAGAATGGAATCCTACCAAAATAAGACCGTGCCAAGTTAACTGCGTACATCACAGAGGCCAGTATCTGCACATACTCTTCCTGTTACTGTCAGACACCGAAAGCCTTGATGTTAGGTATTACATTTGGAAAAGTGTCTTGGCTTTTCCCCATAAAACCTACTGCTTTGGCACAGAGAGCTGGACCAAAGAAGAAAATGCGCACTGACATTATTTTGATTAACCTTCCAGGGAATCATTCGTGAGAGAGCATAAACAATTCTATAGGGGAAACCTGAAGAATTTGGCAGCAGTATTAAACTGCACTCTACCTTTGTAGTTGCTCTTCCCGATCATTAGCCTGAAATGGAAACAGCCTGGGAATGATTACCTGATCCCCTGGATTTTCTTTTAATGATGATGAGAGCTCAAGCCCAACAGAAAAGCAATACCATTTTAAGAAATAGAAAAAAAATATATAGTAACATTTGCTTTATATCAAACACATGCCTGTTTACAACAATAAGCCAGAAATGTACGGATTCCACTTTATGTGTCCTTAAAAAGAGCTCAATAAATATTAAGGAAGCTATTACTAAAATACCTTAAAGGCACAAAGGCAAGCAGCTGGGTGATTCCAAGCAGGGTAGCCAAGAAGCTCCTGAGGTACTGCTGGTGTTTGCAGTGCAACACCTCCAGCTGAACGGCTCACCCCAGCTCCCCTGTAGCACCAGCAGAGAGGAAGGCATGACCTCCAAAGCACATTTATGGCATGATTCACCCAACCTCTTTTACAGTCGAAACAACTGACACACTGAGAAAAAAAATTCCCTTTACATCTGATCAGAATTTCTCTTGCTGCAACTTGTGAAGGTTTCCTTTCACTGCTGACCTCTGGGAGGAGCCTGACTGCCCTCCCTCTAACCCCATGAATTAGCTGAAGACAGCAAATGCATCCCACTTCAGGTGTCTCCTCCGGCTGAACAAGCCCGGCTCTCAGACACGGGCATCAGGATGGGGCGCAGCTCCCACCCCACTCCCTGTCCAGCACCGCCTGCGTCTCCCCAGAACAGGGTGAAGCTCAGATGCAGGTAGTGACAGGTAGCAGGTCTAACAGTGTTGCTTGTCAACTATCCATCTGTAGCTAAAGCTAAACACGTGCCTGGCCCTGACTGATGAGCAACGCAGCCTCTCCTCCCACGCGAGCTGCTCGAGGGACACGTAACGGCAGCGAGCACCGTGCTTAGGTACAGTCCACTGAGCATCCCCATTCAGGCATTAGGCAGGTATTACCGACGGCCTCAAAATTACCCAGCCGCTGAACTGACATTTTGAAAATATCCCAAAGTTCATCTATCGGGAGAAGTTTCAGGGAGAAAAAGGCAAGTGAGGGGTAATGGCAAAGCACTGTTGCTAGTGTGACTTGAGTCAAACCGCAGCTGTTGTTGCCAGCAGCATGACTACGTTCACAAGGTAGGTAGTTTCAAAAATAAAAAGATTTCACCAGAACAGATAAGTGTTGTTTTAAAAATGGCAGATACTATTTTAGCATTCATTTGAGAAATGTTATAAATAGGTAGCTTTGAATATAAAGCATGCAAGCCACGAGAGAAGACAGACCCTGCTTACACTGTTGCTGCCTGGATTGCCTGTGCTGTGGCATTGCCCCAGAAGGAATAAGCCTTATGAAGTTTCTTTAACCTCAACGAAGGACAGAAACGATGTTGAAGATGATATAGGGATTCTCCATGGGACCTGCTCTCTCAGGTTCTCTTTGAAATTGTAATGGACCATTCTACTTTTTGTGTGTTTATTACATCATGTTTTACATGAAAGGCTGTAGGTGGGCATCAGGTAAGACATGGAGGGGGAGAGACAGAAGCAGGAACAAACCGGGATGCCATCCTGCAGCTGAGCCAGTGTTATTTCCTTGGGTGGGATAGAAAGATCCAGCCTTTTCCCAGAAACTCAGAAGGGTACAGGTGGAGCTGATTCTATACTTTTGTACCTTCACTCTGTCTAAAAAGTTTTGTTTGAAGTGTTCCATTTTTAGCACTACAGATTACTCCCTTTTGAGATGTTCACTTTAAGGAATTTAATCTAAAAGTCCTGGTCCATTTGGAACATGTCACAGCAGTAGTCTCTACTTGTCACCATGCTAAAGAATCCATTGACTGACCTCTACACGCAACCGTGTTAGATATTTTAGCAAAAGTAAATGAAAATTTATACAGTATGAAAACAATCACAGGAAAGATGGCATATGCTGGGCATCTCATAAGGGATTTCATTTTACCAAGCTTTTTTTTTTTTTTTCATTTGAGTAGTGCAAGAAAGATGAGTGCCAGGGATAAAATTAAATGAAGGAAGGCAGTAACTTAGCACTCTGGGACATGGAGGACAAGAGGTGTTGCATATGGGAAAACACATGATGAGAGATTCATGGTGTGCTGGAGCTTTGCAAAGCTTTGCAGGCACAGCCAAGAAAATTCAAATGAGAAGAAATGGGCAAAAGGGAGTCAGTGCCATGAATCATAGGGGTGTAATGAGAAAAAGGTCACCAGCCAAGATCGTGTTAACCAACTGGGTAGACTGAACGGGAACAAAGTAAATCTCAGGGAGGCCAGATTCAATGACAACAGAATGTCAGCTGATGATTTGTAATTTTAATGCAAAATCCAGTAAATAAAATGTTAAAATAAGCAACTTTAATAATTCATTGCTATGTTTACTATTTTAGGACTGTTATTTTATAGCATATTTGCTTCAATTGCTCAGTGTCATTGTATGTCCTTTCCTTGTAACCATGCCACAACTTAGACATTAGTGTTTCATAAATGGCGAGCTAATTTTAAGGTATTAGTGGGTCTCACAATAAACCAGGACCCTGTCTATCACACTCGAATATCAGCTTTGAACTAGAGGTACTCTTTTGCTCACTGATGTTTTATATTGCCTCAGGTGGTCTACATTTCTAGTGCTTGTACTAAACCGGCAACATTATGTAGGTTTGAATACTATTTAGGACTTCAATAGTTTGTATCTTCAAAGCACTGTGTAAATATTAACCAATGTATACATACCTTAACTTCGCGGAATGATGCTTGTGTTAACTGCAGGAGTTAAGAGCCAGAGGCTGCATCAAAATGTAGAGGTTATATATTGTGTTTATCTTCGCTATATCTGTAAAAGCACTTGTAGGCATTTTTGGTAGAACTGAATTTTTTGCATGCAGAAATTTATAACCTTCACCAAGATGTATCTTTTTCATTATAGTACTCCATGTTTGATGCTGCACAATGACTGATGCATGCATATGAACAGGGAAGGTGTTAATGGTGGGCAAAGGCTCCAAAGACTAAAAGGTATTACATATCTGACTGCAGACCTGTTAGCTTAGCAATGATTCCAAGCAAAATCATAGGAAAGATTGAGCATGGCATATATATTACATGTTATTGTTAAAGACTGGTTTAAATCTTTCACTATGGGGGTGGTGAGGCACTGGAACAGGTTGCCCAGGGAAGTTGTGGATGCCCCATCCCTGGAAGTGTTCAAGGCCAGGCTGGATGGGGCTTTGAGCAACCTGGTCTAGTGGGAGGTGTCCCTGCCCATGGCAGGGGGGTTGGAACTAGGTGATCTTTAAGGTCCCTTCCAACCTAAACCATTCTGTGATTCTGTAAAGTACAATGTAAGATGCAAGTATAAGAAACACTAACAAAACGCTTTAATGAAAACAATAGCATCCCTGTTAAATGTAAATTTTTAAATGTTGGCATTTAACACTGAAATATTACTAGCACTTTTGACAAGCTTAGTTAATAAAAAGTGACAGCTGACATAATACACTTAGATTTCCGCAGGTTCTGTTACTTGATTCAGTATGACAACCTGATTAAAAACATTTAACTGAACCACTGAAGTGCATACTAAAAAAGATTAAAAACTGGATAACTGATGGATCTCAGAAAGAAATCATTGATGGGGTCTCTTTTCTAGGCTTAAAAATGTTCAGTCTCTTTACTGAGGAGTAGAAGCCATCAGATGACTCCTACAGCCCAGCAAGGCCAAGCCTTAGGAGAAGACTATAGCTAGCTCACTTTCTCACTAGCACAGAAAGGATCTGATATATGCCCCCATGTTTGTAGCCACATACTCATATCTACCCTCTTGTTTTTCTTACTCTGGCTGTTTTTTAATCTGACTGATTCAGATTTCACAGTGTTCAGGGCAAAGGTCTTCACTCTTGACTTGGAACCAAATCTTATCTTAGCCAGCATTAGGCTTTCTGTTAAGTTCAGTGGACTTTGGCTAAGGTCCCCAGTGTGATATTCAAATGATCAAAATACCACCAATTCCTCGTGCCTAAACAGTGGTGAAAGCTGGACTCCCCAATGCCCCTGAGGACCTCTTCAAAGAGCTAATAGGAAACACCAGGCACAGAGGTTTGGGTGAAAACAAGCTCCCGTGCTTTGCGAGTGCTTGAGGGTAGCTTTCAGCCATAATAAACAACAGGTAGAACAACAGTAGAACAGTAAAACAACAGGTGCATACACCTTGCCCTGCGCTGTATAATACTGTGAAAACTTTGGATGAAAACAGAAGATTTCGGCATTTATATGTATAAAAAGATTCTGCAGATCCAGGCCTTGTGCAAACCTGAGCAAACTGCTCTCTAGAGAGTCCTGCTGATAGAGTTAATAGCCTCATAGCTACAGCAACTGCACAAACTGAGATGACAGATGAAATGGACAGAGAGAATTAAAATATAATTCACATCACATCCATGATATATGTTTACATTAATTGCCAATCTGATTGTTGCACTATATAATCCGTGAAAAAAAATTGAGGGAGCCCAAGCATAAATAGAGATTTTATATGGGCACCAGTAGGCATGGAAAATAAATCAGAAAAGCAATGGTGATCACACAATGCTCTCTGAGCCTGTGGCATGGAAGCAAGAGGTCTGCAATTTATCATGCAGTTAAGAAGGCAGCAGGAACCCTACAATTCCTGTTGTGAAGCTGCAGAATTGTCCTGCAGTCAGCAATTTAGTCCGAACCGTTTCATTAAAATACCTTTTTGTGCTTTGCAACATAACTTCTGCTTGAGACAATAGGTTTGAATTTAGGAAGGCAAAGAGCACAGAGTGAGAAGAGTCTCCAGAGTGCAGTGGAGAGCTCTGCAAGCTCAAGAAGACAGAGACCTATTAGCTCTCCAGCACCTCCTCACTGTGGGTAATCATATCATAATACGCTTTTTTCTCTTGTAGGGGCTGATAAAAATATGTATATATAACGGGTCCAAGATGCATGTTTCTACCATTTTTAAAGCCTGGTTTCTTACTGTGGCAATAACTTGTTTTCTGTTTAACACAGGCAAGTAAAAAATTGCTAGAACATGGGCATCTTTCCCAGTCTCTTTAAACATACTGTCTTTATAGGAGGGATGAGGCTTTAGCTGCTCCCACTACAAACAGCATAAGGAGCTCACTCTGTCCTTTGTTGTACGAAGCTTGTTGTGGCTTTCATTTGACAAGATTACGTATATGCAAACCTCAGATAATGTAAGTTGTTTTAGCTTGATCTGACATTTATAGTGCGACTCTGTCTTGTTGGTTTGGAGTGCAGGGAAGAAGGACCATACAAATGGATGCTCCATCTTAAAACCTCTGTACATGCCATGGATCTTTGGGTTTTTTTGAAGATCCTGGGGAAACTGTGAGGTTCCTATTCAACTGTTACCAAGCCTTTGAAAATACCTTAAGATTTCAACGTGGTGGTCCAGACCTGTAACTTGTTATGGTATAAAATACCACTCCAGTGAAGAACCAAATTACATCAAGAGATGGGTCTCAGAAAGGTCCTCCAGCCCTTTATCTTTCTCAGTCATAATGTGTCTTTACAGTAATTTTGAGACCCTATCCAATAATACAGCATAACATAAGAATGCAAGACCGGTTTTACTGAGGCAGACCATGGACTTGTTGAGCACTGCATCCTGTTCCTGACTGTGGTCAGCAATGGATGAATACTAAAGCAAGGGAAGCAGGCACTTATATTCCCCTCGAGTTCTCTCCCTGACTCCAAAAAAATTGTGGCGCAGACTTTCTAAACAAGAGGTGTTGCTTTTGCATTTAATGGCTGCTGATGGGTCCTTTTCAATGAATTTGTCTAGTTGTGGTTTTGGCACTGTGCATATTCTTAATATTCACAGCATCTTACAAAGATGATCTGCATAGTCTGTAAAACCCACCTCCTTCGTTTTGAACGTCCTGCCTGCTGGTGTAATCATATGTCTCTTAGATCTTGTAACTGGAAGTGTCAGAGACATCATTCATTCCCCATTAACCCTTTCTGAGCTGCTCAGTATTTTATAGGCCTACGCCCTGAAACTACTGTTTCTTAAGGCATATAATCTTTTTGTTTTGAAATAAACTTAGCTTGCAAGCAAAAAGCAATGTAAGCTTTAGCTTTCCAGCAGGATAGGAAGACATCTTCACTGTCTTCAGACATAATGACAAAGTGCACATTGGCCATAAAATACTTCAGCAGTTTTCCTGTCTCTCTCCAAGACAAAACTTTTCTTCCAAATTATCATATCCTGAGTGATGCAGCATTGTTCTTCTTCCAAACTGTGTTCTGCACCCATGCACAAACAGGTTAGTCGTCAGAGAGCTTCCTCCTATCTTCAGTGTCCTGTGCACAAATTCCAAAGTGAATGTTCCCCACTCACTGGTGTATATGATCATAATAAGGAATTGCACAGCATGCTTTTCACATTGAGACAGTGTTTTAAAGGCTTTTCTGAGGCTGTGCTTGCATAAATAAGTTGTGTTTATTTGGATGGTGGAATAACTACCACATTTCACATGGTCGCAAGTAGAATGGGAGGTTCCAATTATAAAAAAAGCCTTAAATCATAAAAATCTTCAATTTGTATGGACCCAGCATTATCTTCCATTTCCATCATTTACAGAAAATGGACAATTATGAAGTTTCTAACCGTGCTCAATTATCTTGGGCCTATTTCAAAACCAATTGCTGTCTTTTGAAGCTTGTTTCATGTAACACAGGGTTGTGAGATATGATAATAATCAAGTATGACGATTCAGTAAAACAATGAATGCCTTAGCTCAGGATTTTCTTTCTGAAGTAGCTGCAAAGCCTTCAGCTACAAATCTGTGGTCCCTTACTGACCACAGCAACATCAGAGATGGATCTTCTGTTCAGCTTCCAATAGCCAGGAGGTGGAGTTGTGAGGCTTCAGCATGGCCCGGCCTAACCCATAGCCCACCTGCCTCTTCAGATGACCAGTCTATTAGAGATCTACCTTCTGAAAACAAAAAATGTAAAAACATGAAGTTTTTAATGGATCATAAAGACCATAAAACTCCTGAGCCAGCACACGCTTCTGAATTTTCTGCACGGACATATTTTGTGTGGCTAGCAGAAGCCAGTACTTCTCGGGAGAAAACATTGTTGGATAAATGGTGCAGGGAAAGGAAAACACTACGAAATTGTCTGCAGCCAGCCCTGCTCCGACAATATGGATTTGAATTTCAATTCACTGTAAACAAGCAGCCCATCTCCGAGCGTGTCAGCAGTTTTAATGTCATGTCACCCAATCAACACAGGTTGTGTTCTGGGAATCAGAAAACACTTCTGCATTCATGGGAGAGAAGACTTTTGTCCTGTTTTACTAATTCCTTCTACTAAATTGTACCTCACTTAGCATCTCGCTGATGGTAAAGATCAGCATTCAGTTTCTGGCATTGGCAAATACCTCTTTCAACACCACAGTGAGTTCACAGATGCTTCCAGGCTGCTGTACAGAAAGAAGTAGCAAATCACTCTACAGAGAGTGGCATTTCTTCTTCTGTGATGAAGTCTGAATGTACCACTGGTAAACACTTCTAAGGTGAACTGTCGATTTGAAATCACAATTTGCCTGAAAATACTGAGCTAGTTCTTCAGCTGCTGAAGACTGGCAGAGATCCATTTAATTCAATGGAGACGTGCTAATTTGAACTAAAGAGCTGACCCTCGGTGCCTACCCATATTAAATTATTATTATATTAGACAGATTGCAGATAATTATAATCCTGCATGTTTCAGTTTATTGACACTGTGTCTCTGGGAGCACTCTCTTAAAGGAATTTAGCCAGTCATCTGCCATTCACTTCAATTACTGAAACGCACATACAGGCTCCCAAACTAAAACTGAAAAAAAACCAACCCAGAAATAAAAGACTGCAAAACCACAGCAACTGGCAGAGAAATCATAGGCTGGTCTAATATTTGATCTGCTTTCAACTCATTGTAAAAACATTGCCTACCAAGCTGGCAAGATTTGAATTACTCCTTAAAAGGCAATTCATGATCCTTATCACGCAATATCAATCCACACACATAAGCCCTGTCCCATTCAGGTCTGGACCAGGACCGCTCTCGGCACTCTTCAGACCATACGGTTTCTTCTTATTTTAATTTCTCAAGAACAGATGTCTCCTGCCTGACAGTATGTCACTGCCTTTGGTCTGTTTGTTCTGGGAGGAGGTGGAGAACCACAGACTTGCCTCCTGCCACCCACCGACATTAGTGCCACCGGCACAGAGACTCGCCAACATGGCACGGGGGCCGTCACGTTACAGAGCTCCCGCCCCACTGCTACGATGGTGATGCTGCCTCACTGCTGTCTCGTACCCCGTTCTGCTCTGTGATGGAAGCTAAACAGAGGTAAGTTTACCTCCTGTCTGGATGTTCCCATGAAAATTGGAAGGAAAGGGGGCTTTGCAGTCCATGTGATCCCTCCTTTTCACTTGAATTTTTCCCGTGTGTTCATTTCACTAGCAAAAGATTGTGAACCTGGTTCAACAGATAAGTCTAAACCCTCTCTACATTGTAGTTAGTCCTTGTCTGTCTTAGTGAAGGAGGGTTTCACTTCAACCTACATCATTAAATAGAAAGTTGTGAACTACACTGCATATCTTATCATGATGATCTTAAAGGCTCCTTTCAACCTAGATGATTCTACAATTCTACGTATGGTGGGGGAGATACCACAACCACCTTAGCGCACCATTTACACAAACAAATTTAACCCAACCCAGTTTTACACAAAAGGCAGACTGACCCATTTCTGGTACCAGAGCTAGCTTACAAATCCCTATATTGCCATACATCTGGGATGCAATACCCCTCTGCAACAGCACCGGCTGGGACCAGCTGTGGGTGGTGGTGGAGAGGCAGCTGAACCTGAGTCTGCACTTGGCTCTTGTGGCAGGGAAGGGCAGCCATGTGCTGAGCTGCATACAACCAGCAAGCCAGCAGATCAAGGGATGTGCTTATCTCCCTCTGTTTGGCACTTGTGAGACCACATCTGGTGTGCTGTGTCTAGTTTTGGGTTTGCCAGTACAGCAAAGACATTAACAAACTGGAGATTCCACAGGAGGGACATCAAGAAGATTAGGGGGTGGGAGCATGAATCAGGTGTGTAAATATGTAAAGAGACTGGAAGAATTGGATTTGATTGGTTTGAAGATGAGAAGGCTAAGGGAATATCTTATTGTCGTGTTCAGCTACCTAATGGGAAGACATAGAGAAGATGGAGCCAAATTATTGCCGGAGATGAACTGTGAAATAACAAGAGGCAATGGACACAACTTGCAGCAAGGGAAATTCTGGTAAGTCATAAGGAAAAGTGACTTCACAGTGACAGTAAGCTTATTCTGCAACAAGCTGCCCAGAGAGTTTCTGGCATTTCCATCCTTGGACATACTCAAAATACAACTGGGCAGTCAAGCAACCTGGTCTGGCTTTGAAGTTAGTCCTGCTTTGAGCCAGGCACTGGACCATGTGTCCTCCAGGGTCCCCTCCAACCTGAACCATTCCATGATGCTGTATGGCATGGTAGTGGAAGAAACAGATATTTTGAGGGGATCTAAGGTGGTGCAGGTCTCTGGAAGACCAGTGGATTCAGAAGGCCTAGATACTACTCTGAACCTGCCCCCAACATCCTGTGTGGCACCTTCTTCATTGTCAACTCCCGGTGAAGCTGGAGACAATAAAAACACTTGTATTGTGCGAGCAATTGCCCACTGGCAACAGCAAGAGTCAGCCTAGCCTAGGATCACTCCATCATCTTTCCCAGCTGAAAAACAGGGATACATATAGTGAGACACATTAACTGGATTTGAAGGATACCTATTCCATAGCTATGGAGGCTGTAAGATGGGAAAGGAAAACATCTATGAATAACACGTACTAACACCCAATACTGCGGAAACCCATCCATTTAATCTGCCAATTTATCTGGAATGGAAATCAGCCGGGAGGGATTGCAGTTAAGTGGGGAATGTGAAAACATGATTTTAAATGTTTGGTAAGTACTTTTCAAGGCAATATTAACATTAATAATTCCTGCCGGCATTTGGACCTCCGTTGTCACCCACTCACTTTGGCATCTTATCATACATGAAAACTTTTGCCATTTAAGCTGGTTAGCAACATCCTCCAATATTCCCACTAGCACTTAACTTTCAATTTGTCATCATTTAGCGTTCCCAGTTCATCTGTTTGTACAATTTTTGAATTTCTTCTTCCGTATATGGATAATGCCATGCATTGAAGACGGCAATATGCAGAATCATTTACAGCCTGCGGAGGTCTGAATTTCACTAGACAGCTCTGTCCGTGAATCTGATTTGTGAACCGTAGCACCACCTCTGTTCAGTCTAGGATCCAGGAGCTCTTTGTCATTTAAAAATAGGAGCCACCCACACCCCTTTGTGTGCATTGAAACTGCTGCTGAAGCCAACAGACCTGTGTGCACAGGGGGAATCATAAGACTGTAGTCTTACTGTGGTCATCCTGTGGTACATGCTTACAGCTTAGTGGTCATAAACCTATACAGTGCCACATAAAGGTACCCAAATCAACTGAAATACTGATACATTATTTCAGTGATCCGTCAGGATGATTCATCTATTTCTCACCTTTAACAACCGGCTATATAGTTACTACAGTATCTTCTTGCAATCATGAGAGAGGTACCTCCAGATGCTGATTACCTTGATCTTGGCAAGAAAAATTGCTAGCAGGCAGTTCCGCAAGGTCAGACTGACCTCCAACACACTTGAGGTGCCTTGGCATGAGAGAAGTCTCGGGGGGATCACTGGCCAATATAAGGAACATGATGAAGCAGCTATATGAAATGCAGCAGTTGTAATACTCCCAATAAGCACCTAGGTTTTCATAGCTGCAAGATTTTGAGTTTATTTTCTCATAAGAACTCTGGTATAACTCTAGGCCAGGAGTGATCAGGTCTCTACAGACCATAATTAAGAATTAAAATGAACACCGGTGAATAGCCATATGCTTTTAAAAAGCACTGGATTTCCTATTTTGCTGACACTTTATTGTTATCTTTATTTCAAGAAAATTGCACTAAATCAAAAGTATGACTGGCCTATCCTTATTGCATGTTTGATTTTGATACCTACCTAAATAAATGCATTGTCAGTGTATAGGGGGAACTGAGGACAACATACTGGACAGTGGGACATGCACCTTTTGGAGGAATTGTTGTTCTGGAGACGCCGCCTTGCACTGAGATGTGACCCCAGCTTGTCTCTCCACATGGTGCTTTTCCCCATGGCTGGGAAGTGCAGAGGGACAGACGGCCATTGAGGTCGGTTACTGCTTGTCCTCCTCCAGGGATGTCTCAGGGTGTGGGGGCAGAAGCCCCAGGGCTCAATGCATCGCTCTGAGAACTGCACCGCAAAAGACTCCCATCCAGCTACAGGGACCAACTGGACTCCCGGGCTCTGTACTTTTAACCAAGAAACTGGGGGAACCTGAAGCAGGGGAAAGGGAGGGCAGAGAGCTGTTGTAGTCTGATCCTGGGCAGATTTTTTTTCAAAACATTTTTTCTTGCTGGCTGCCTTTTCTATGTAAATGCATGGATTTTTTTTTTACGGTGGAGGGAATTCATGTGTTCTTATGAGCAGGGAGCATCTTATAAAATTCCTACAGTAATAGATAATCTACAGATTTATACTGGCTCTCTTAGTTCCTTATGAATCGTTCAAAAGTATATAAAAGATGCAAGTTAAATATATATATGTATTTCTCAAGAGTATACAACCAGTGAGAAGCTACAATTTAAGGTCTAATGTAGAGTGGCAACCAGCACAGTCTGCAAACGTGCTTTATCAGCGGTGTGATCTCACGGCCCAGTTCATAGCAAATACAGAAGGGCTGAGTCTGTTCACAACAAGACAGCCACGGGCAGAAAATAGTTACAGAAATACCGGTCATTAGAACAAAAGAAGATTCTCTCTTAGTCCCACCCCCACAATGACTATATTCAACTCAAAACTAGGAAACATGAAAAAAGAAGAGGTGATTATTTCAAACAAAATAAAACGCTCAGCTCCAGACCTAAAAAAAGACAGTAATGATATGGGCACACATAAGATGCTACTTTTCAGAGAAGCATTTGCCTTGCTAACACCCTGTCTATCTGTGAGACAAAAAATACACAAACATATGAAGACGATAAAATGGGGTTATCCACAGGGGTAAGCACATTCACAAGAGGGGGAGGCTGAAAGCCTGCATTTGCCAGTTACCCAGCACGCTACTACTTGGTCTCTCTAAATGGACAGTCTCTTCTTAAGCCCTTGATGCTGCAGGGCTTGCGCTTCTCTGCCCAGCCCCTGCCTGGTTGCATCTACCCGAGGTGTGCATGGGCCTGGGGCATCTCCTGCTGCTTGCAAACTTGCCATCTCTCCTACTTACTACGTGGTCCCACCTGTGTATGTTGAATTGACACCTCCTTCAGCCAGTCCTTGAGGTTTCTCTAATCATTAATTGATAATTAATACTCATCTCCTTGCAGAGCTCTTGGGGCTGCTGCTTCTTTAAAGTCTCATCTTGAATGAAGCATGTTTTCATGGACTACTCTTGACAAGGAAAATAAAGGCTCCATGTAAGCAGAGCCTTCTTTTTTCAGTATTACATTCTCTGTCAGTTTGGGGGTTTACTGCAGCTTCTGATATACGAGGTCCTCTTCCTCTCAGTCTGAGCTCTTGTACTTCCTTCGCATGCAACTTACTGCATAGGAACTTGCTCCACAGCAAGATCCTTGCCAGCACTTTCTGGTGAGGAGGTCTCACTTAGGTTTTCAAGCAACTCCTCCAGAAATGCTTTTGCTTTTTCTGTGTCTGTCTCATGAGCAAATAAATTTATTTTCTCAGTCTTTGAGCACAAACCACAGTCTATATCCCAAGAATGACAAAGCCTCAGGCCAAAAATCATCTTGAGCGACAACAAAGCACATCTAAATCTCCACCCAGCTTCACATGCATTGGCCAAAATCTTAATTAGGGGAGTAATAAGCCAATGAGATATGCTGTAACCCTTAAAATACAGTCCGCTAGCATAGGTGAGAGCTGTGCGTACCCTGGGGTGCTCTGAGTCACTGGTGCAACAGCTGCAGGTGTAGATGTATTTGTGTCAGCTTTTTTGATCTATATAACGCAAAGGCCATAGCAGCCTGGACCCTTGCACAAGCTGTAAAAACCCGTAGGGACTCTACATAGGTCTTCAGGTGGCCAACTCCCTGTGAAGTTTGTACTGCAAGGGCTGTAGTACTATGGTTACTTGAAAGGCTTATTTAAAGTCAGCTTGAAGATGTCTCAAGCAACTGAATGCACGCTGTGTAGTTCCTGCTGTTGCTAGTACCAAAGGTGGGAATTTTCAGGGAAAAAATTATTATGGTATACACAGCTGGTACCAAGCACAGGCACTTGCTTGCTTAATTAAGAATTATGTTTCCATGTCCCATCTTCTGGTCCCCAGTAATGCAAGAGCTCCACTCAGCTGCACAGGTCCTGCAGTCCCACAGCTCTCTGCCCTGGTTGGTGTCGTCAGTGATACAAAAGCAGGTTTGGAAGCAAGTATGATTTTTTTGATAGAGTGTATCCAGCTCAGTACAGTCACTACACAGTATTTAAAGGTGTTTTTCTAGTACACTGAAGCTCTCCTTTAAGTCTTTCTGTGCCTAACAATAGACCTCAGAAATTGAAGAATTTATCTTAGAGCTTTCCCCACATGTGACTCTGGTTTACACTAGAGACTAGTTGTAACGTGCATTCTCCACATCAGTTATTCCGCCCCTACATTACTTAAAGATCATAAATTTTTTTCTAAAGTTCTTGAAGTAATAATTACATTTTTAATGGAATTATTAACAGTTATTATCTCTGATAAGCCTTAGAGCAGATGAGAAGAAAATGACTATGTGAGAGATGCATGAGGGGTAGGCTACTTTTTACTCTATTAAAGTACTTGCCTGATTTATAGCAAGATTTAGAGTTCCCAGGAGAACCACAGTGTATAAGGTAATGTAAATGTACACAATAAAAAGCACACCAAATTTTTAATCTAAATAAGACTGGTGAAAAAGACCAAAGGAAGTCTCATTACTGTACCAAAATATTTGGCAGGACATAAAGGAAAAGAAAAATTATTTGATTTTGTTCATGACCAGAGAAGAAATCTACAGTAATATTAAAGAGTGATCCACTTCTTATTAAGCTGATTTGCTTCAGCGCTAATCCCCCATCTAGTGTAATGTAAATTGAAGCTGACTAGCCCTTCACCCAGCCTTGAAGCATCTTTGTGGAAAATTGTTGTGGTCCAGTCTTTGTGTCAAAGCAGGCAGTGGGACAAGTAAGTGCTCCCCCACAGAAATGGTTGCAGGTTCAGCAGCACCACTCAAGAAAACAACCCAGTGTAGAAGCATGGCTGCCAAACACTTCACTACCTAGGTGGAAAATAAACCCCTTTGGTCCATTAGGAAACTTCCTCACATCAGGCTACAAGCCAGTTTTCTTACTGGAAATTCCAGGAAGATTTTTAGAGAAAGGTATGAACAAGCTTAACTCCAGCTGGAGCAGGGCTCCCTAGTTTGTTGTTAACCACTTGTCTTTAACGTTGTACCTTTACTTGTTTGTATCTTTACAGAAGTCTGTTCAGAACTGCCAAAATTAATTGCTAAGAGATACGTTTAGGAAATTTTGTTCCAGTAGTCTCTGTTCTCTTATAGCTTCTACTAGATTATTTCAGTCAACTGAACAAAGTTTTCTATCCTTTTCAATTATTCATTTTTTTTTCTGAGATGTTATTTATACAGCAATGTACACAGTGCTTTGCAGTAAGTAGATATGTCAGGCAAAGAACAATGTCCTCTTGACAGCCTTTGCAGCCCAAAGAAATGAATAAGGTACAGAACAAAACAGTAAGGGTAAGGAAGCAAGGTCACTGCAGTTCAAATATTTCATGGAACAAAAGCAATGGTAAGAATGTTTGAAAAAGAAAAAGTATTTGTCATATTGAGTAGGGTTTGTTCACTTAACTTTACACATCTATAATGCAAAGATCCGTGTCTGAGCTAGTCACCGGGAGTGTCCTTTCTGGTGAGAATCAAGTGGTTTTAGCACTGAGATTCATCTAATTTGGACACCTTTGGGAAGAGAGGAATCATGCACTATGCTCTACTTACCATATCAACCGTCTCTCCATTGACTATAATGTAGCCAAGCTAACCAGCTCAGATGTGGATATCTACATTTAGTTAGATGATTCCAACCTACTATTCTAGCCACATGACAATAACTCTTTTAAGTCCTTTGTAAATGAAATTTCTGCTTGACAAAGCTTCAAGCAGTGGTTCCCCATTCTTTTCCTCTGGGGGAGAGCTTTTTTTAAATCCCCCATTCACAAACACTTTTTTCCTGGAGATAATTGCTAGATTAGCTCAACTAAATCAGCTGTCTCGTAGGCTGCACTCTAAACCAGATTTGGTTATAGGAGCCTGTTTTTTAAAAGCTGTCTCCAGATATTTTTTTTTCATTTTGTTGTAAATAGCTTCCTGTGTACGTGTGGTTTACAGCCCTGCCATGCAAAAGGCTGAGTCAGAGCAAACTGGAGTTGACCCGACTTAGCCTTTCTCATGACTGATCACAAGCTGGGATGGGGTATCCAGGGGGAGGCAGAAACCCTTTAACTGTGTCTGTAACCTCTGGACCGCTCCATGGTGCCATGTCCTGAGCCTCCATTGCTCCCACTCCCGTTTAACGTGGTCAACCCCTGGGCAAGAACAACGTGAGCAGACACCCATCCAGGTTTTGCCTGACATCCTGTGACTGCCATCAGCCCCATCCTGAAGCTCTCACCTTTGAGGAAGAGAGTGAAATGCAGCACAGAGAGCACAACTGCACCACATCCCATGCACCTCCAGGTCCCCATGCCAGCAAGGGACACTGAGGATGCTCAACGCTTGGTCTCGTACTTGAGGCTATGAATGTTGTCACTAGAGAAAATACCTTTTCTTCTGCAGGGACTGTGCTGGCAGTGTTAAGCCGCTTTGGCTCTGGCACTGAGCAGCGATGAGATTGCAATGATTTGGTGGCAGGCGTTACTGAAGCCCATTGATCTGGAACGGAAAGTCCTGCCTCCCATTAACACTGCTAAACCTGAATCAGTTAGTCTCCTATATGAGACATCCTTTGTTTTTCTATTTAATAATTTCAGTAACTCTGCAGTACGAAACTTTCTCAATCCAGCCCTGGTGTGTGGGAGGGTGTGAATATTTCCAGCTCATAGTAATGAATGCTTTGGCACAGGCGATTGCAGCAGGCATGGGACTGCGAGCATCACTTTCCAAGCCCAGCTCCAGCATGCTTCTTGCTGCACCCCAGTGCTAATGCAATTAGCTTTGCTTTGTGTGTGCGCCGCGGTGAGACGACACAGGCAGAGTGACAGAAGAGTACTCAAAAGACCCGGACGTTTATCTGTGCTTTGTTACATACTAAAAATTAACCATGTTCCTTACATTAGGCTCTTCAGTCTGAAAAAGGCATTGCCTAAAATTCTGACACACACATGGAAACACAGTGTCCCTCTGCAGTGCTTTGGGTGACACAGAAGAACGTACTCAAATCAGCTCAAAACGGGTCCCCCCTGGCAGGGGACGGGGCAGAAGGAGGCAGGTATGGATGCTGCCTGTTCTCTTCCCCAGAAAGCAAAATCTCTCTCAGCTGCATTCAGGAGGAGTTTGAATTCTCTGTCTGTTTTCAACATACACACTACTTTCCTTTTCAGTCCTGAAGCCGGGCTCCTGGAGCAGCACAGACAGTACAAACCACTTTTGCTTTGCCTTTTCTGTGACTACCCCATGAATGCATTAACATTTTAGCATTTTTGCTGCATTATGGCAACACAGAAGTATTGTTGCCATTTAAAATTGGTCCCAAGTAACTAATGAAGTTATTGCATGTTGCCATGGTGTGCAAATCAGATTTGCAGCACAAAACCTGTATATTTAGCTAATCGTGTTATTTCTTTTAAAATGAAGCCATACATTCCAAACTTTAAATAAATAGAATGAAATATATAAGTTAAAGGGAGAACAAGCAAGATATCACCTAATGAAACAAGTTAATGATAGTTTATTGTGCATGGTTTAATTATGAAAAGCACATTCTTCTAAACCGTACAGTACATACTAAAACTGAATAGATGTAGATGTTAATTGTCTTCTCCATTACAAAGACAGAGCTAATGCCAGGGATTTGAGACAAATAGCATTTAACCTCCTGAACCCCAGATGAAGAGAGAGATAGATGTTTGCTTTTGATCATTCTGGTCTTTTCATGATCTGAATCAATAAGTACCCCTTATAGCTTTGAGTCATGTTTCTAATTAGTCAGCCTCTTGGGCCTGGTTTACAAAATAAAATATAAATCAACGCACATTTGTAAATTCCAACAAGCATTCTGGGCCAATGCCATCTCAATAAAATAATTAAAATGCCATCAGCCTGTTAACTTGCTCTCATCTCTGCCAAAATACATATACTGTCAAATGCCAACTCATATTTGGAGTGGTAAGGAAAAAGGTATTTTGAAGATACGATAGCTGCAATAAATATAAGATATAAAATACATAAGTCTTAATATAACCAATTGAAGCATCACTTTTCTTTATTAGTGCAAGCTATTGCAGAAAGCGAATTGATAAGGACTCTTGTTGACTATGAAGATGCATATGATCCAGAAAATACTCAGTGAAGCTCACAATTAGCTTCTCTACATCAAATGCAGCAGGTAAACTCCACATCACAGAGCAAAATACATCAGGGTTTGAATTTTACAAAGACAACAGCCTGTGTGGGACCCCCCTCATTGGGGAGCATACAGGAGACAAATTGTCCATTAGCAATATGATTAATTTTCCCTTCTTTCACTTACTGTTATGCCTCGTGTGTACTAGGACAAATGTGTAAGGACAAATTATCAAAAACAGCCTCTGAAATCCCATCTGCCCCTCTCCGCATTCCCAGCTTTGTGTACACGCTGTCGCTTGCTGGTTCCAACAAAAGGCCAGATTTGGGTCTCGTTGACACCAGCGAAGAAAGGGAGATAGAAATTAGTACATTTAAAGTGGAAGCCAAATCCCTGCAGCTCCACATATGCAAAAGAAAGGACTGGAATTTCTGCATGACGGGTTTTCAGTGAACCAGTCAAGTAAGACATGTGCCACACATCAAAGATCAATTAATTGAATATCTATAATTATGAAGAAGTGACAAAATCTCCCAGGCCCATCAAAAGTACGCAAGAGTTGAGAAAGAATCCTTAAGGAAAGAAAAGTGAAAGATATAGAAACATATAGGAAATAAGATAGAAATACTTTTTTTTTTTTTTGGCCAGAATAGATAAAGCCAAACTGTGCTGATATTTTGGGGTTTTGTATGGTAATTGCTGATGAAATGTCCTAAATTTCGTTTACCTAAATTTAAGATAATCAACATATGGTGCTGTATGAGAAACAGTTAAGCTGGAAGAGATCAGCATTGGTGTAAGAATCATAAATTTGCTCAGAAACTGACTGGGATGGTAATGGGAAAAGAAACAGGAAAGTTACTGGTGGAGTTCCCAAAGCACAAGTCTTAGGAAGAAGCGCGATTAAAATTTTTGCTAATGACACTGGCACAAATGTAAGGGCGCTCAAAATGAACTGGGTGCTTCTGACACCCACTGGGAAGTACCAGCATCATGATGGGGATTCAAAACAGTACAAAGGAAAAAATAAATGACTTAAAGACCTGGAGGAGAGGAACAGAACAGCAACACAAGTGGCAGAAAAGGCTTATTAGGATTTAGTATGAGGGGGCAAAAAAATTTTTTTTTTGGCTCCTCCAGGCTAACAGTCTTAATTCTGTAGTGAAGTTTTAGAAATCATCACCCATAGTTTATCTCAGCACTATTAGTTTTTAAATCAAAGTGAGATAAAGTGCTCAGCAGAGAGATCTGTTGTTCTGTGCCTTTGTTTCACCAGGACCAGAAGCCAACTCCCTTTGTGGGCTGGGGACTGCATCCCTGTTTTAAGGCCAGGCTGCAGGAGCCCCGGGGAAAGCTAGGAGGGGGACAGGTATTGATGCTCCCATGGCAAGCAGGTCTGCGTGGGCTACCAAGTTGCTTCCAGTGAGAACTGAAGGTGATGCTTTTAACACAGACCCGAAATATTCAGTGAGCTTTCTTCTTTTTGGCAGACTTTCCTTTTGCTTTTTGGCAAACTGTTCTGCTCTCTGCAGTAATGCTGTGGCTTTGATCTGAAAGCCCTGGGGCCCAAGAGCTGGGAGTACTGGAAGGATTCAGGCAGCGCTAACATCAAAATCCCCTCCCCTCTCAGAGCACCTTCAGCGCTGGTCCTGAAGGGGATTTACCCGGTCGCCTCGCCAAGACGCACAGCAATGGGGAATGAAGGGGACGAAGAGGGAAGTGGTCTTCCTGGAGGTCACGCTCATTTTGACAGTAGTCTGTGTAATCATCCACAGGTGGTTTTGGACACAGAGGCTCACAAAGGACTTTAGTCAGGTGCTGGTTTGCAATCAGTTTTAAAAATTAATTGTAGTAGTGTCTCCCAACGACATCAAGTAGCTTTACACTGGAAGCAGAAGGCTAGGGAGTTGGGACAGGAGCTCTGATTTTGTCCATGCTGATGACCAAGGAATCAGAGACTGCGTGGCTACATGTTGTCACCCTGGCATAGAGGCCCATGAGAAGTGATATAACAGTCACTGTTTGGCAGACAGGGAGGTGAGGATGTGCTTGAAAAGTAGCATCCCTTATTTGGACAACCCCAACCCGAGCAAAAGCCCAAGCTGGAAATCCCTCTGTTAATATTTTATGTATATCAACTTAGTTTACTTATGTTAATCCACATGTCCTTCCACACTAAGAATCTTAAGGATTTGTAACCATTTATTTGTCTGTAGAAAAAAAAGTTTTGTAAGCACATTAAGAGCAAGAGTACAGTAATGAGTTTCTAGGTCCTTGGCCTTTGGTGGACTGTGTTGTGATAAAAACAGTCCTGCTCAATACCTCAGGAAGTGATGATATAATCATCTTTATCGATAATACAAAGGACTAATTTCTTTGTTTCATTGTTCTCCTGCTCTGAACTTAGGAAAAGACACAGAGAACCAGAGGAATACAAATCACATCTGTTTCCAACTCTGTGGCCTTACTACACTTCATAAACAGGCAAAGTAGAGATGTCACCCACTCATCACAGAAAAGGGAAGGCAATGTATTGCTTAATGACTAATTGAGTAATCAATGTGCTTCATTGCCTTAAAGACTATAACACTTAGGAGAACTAGTGAAATTTATGGCAAGAGGAAGCCTTGCAGCACCTGGAGGCTGAGGGAACTCAGCCTTCAGTAGGATTAGGCACAAGACGGTACAGAGGGTATAGGAGGATTTTGCCTCTCTCATCCTTTACCCATCTATCAGAGTGCTGCTTTAATCTTGGTTTTGTTATTTCAAAATTACTAGGATATGATTTTAAAGGCTCCTAATTTCCTCTGCTGCAATTTTATGCAAATATGAATGATTGTATATATTTGCTAATTACCATTGTCTACAGCAATCATTCAAAAAACTAATTACTTTTATGCATCTACAATTAAATTCAGTTTCAAAACCTGAAGGCTGCTGATGTTATATGAACAGGACAGAAACAAAAATTAGAAGCCCTTCAGTCTATTTTTTTCCAATTCAACTTGTGGGCAGTCTCAGCTAGCACCAATGGACACCCTGCTGATTCCTTGAGGGCAAGGAGTTGTAAGTAACACGGAGAAGACAAAAGTGTCATCCGAGCTGTACCTCTTATTTGTAAGAGTGGTAGACTGGCTTAGACGATCTCACACAGGGCAGGGATATCTACTAGGTTGAAAAAAACCCATGGGACTATGTAAAACTGACAAGAGAATAAGATCCTACAGAAGAAGGATGGGTTACGAAATATTTTACATCAATGTTACACTGGACATATTCAGCCAGAAGAAACAGAGAAATTAGGCCTATGTACTGAAGCTAAATTTATATTTATTTTTATACTAGCGGTAAACACAGATTTAAATAAATATCAAATACTGGCAAGACCCAAAGCAATTGGTTTTCTTCTTGAGAAGAGGCCGTGTTCTGGTCTTTTGCCTAATGGAGGATGCTGGGCAGCGACTGTAGGCCACCCCTGCATGGTGGAATATCATTAAATGCCAAATTCTAAAAATCACAGACCTTCTAATGAGTGCAACATCTTTATTCCGTGGCTGTAGTTGCATATGCAGTTTTCTATCACTGTAGGCACAAAATTAGCAGAACAGTTGTGTATGTCTTTTGTATCTTATTCCTAAAGATAGCTCAGCCTAGCCTGAGGCTAAGTTTTTCGAAACAGTAAAATCACTTCCCATTAAACAAATGTATTTTAAAGCTGTGATTAAGCTGTATAGCAACAAGCAAATAAGAATATGATGTAAATACGAATACACTAAATGCAAAATATTCAAAAAGCACATATATACCTTAGGATCTTACAAATTTCTTTGAGGTTTGTTTGTTTGTTTGTTTCTTAAGTACCTTAGGTGTTCCGGTCTCTGGGAAATTACACCTAGCTGCTGAATTCTTTGTAATGAAGCACAGGGAAGTGAGATGAAAGGGAGGTGTTCAGATAGTGACACGGTGAGAGTACTGTAAACACTTGGACAGATTTCTTATACGTTAATAGAGTTTTGTTGAACAGCTACTGAATTACTCCTGCCACACACCCGGAGTGCCGGCAGCACTGCGAGGGCATAGTGAATGCACGGGGATTGCACATTAAGGATGGCACTTCTGCCTACACGCATCCAGATGTGACCATACCCCTGCTGCTACTTTCAGCCCTGACCTCTTCACAGTACGAGAGCTGGTGGCCAAGAACCTCAAGCAAGGGAGTGCATTTATACCTCGGAGCTCAGCCTCTCATCCGCTCCCCTTTCGCCGGCTGTAACGAGCCTGAAGCCCTCTCTGCTCATCACACAGGGAGGCCCCGAGACATTGAGGCCAATGTCAGTGGTTGCTGCAGGGCCCGGTCCTACCTACCCTTGGGAGCAGCCTTGTACGTTTTTCTGATAAATACTTTTATTCCTAGAGACTAAACTTCCATCATTTGCCTTGGAGTGAAAAGCAAAACTGTAGCATATCACAAGATGTGCGTTTCAGTCTTCAGCAGATGCAGATAACGGCACAGATTTCTCAGATTAGGCTGGAGAAATTCTTTGATACTTTCAAATAATTAAAATGGTCTGGCATGCAAATGTCAAAATGGAAGAAATTTAGCAGAAAATGGAGGAGAAATGGCCAGATCTTCCTATTATCACTTGCTGTACATCTCAAAAGACAGCTGATTCCCGGCTCGGTATGGGTTCCAGCATTCAGTGATTTATTGGGTAATTCAGCATTTGCCAGTATGTCTTGTGCTAATTAAATGCATCGCACTCTATTCAGAAATGTCACAATTGATTTGTCTTCTGCAAGCACTGACTTTATTTCAATCTTCTAAAAAAGATTTTATGAGCCCCAGATAACTTATCCTGGCACATTCATCTCCCAGGGCAGCTTCTGCATCTGAGGGCAGTATGGGAAGAAACCACCAGTGAACATCCAATACAAACGTCTTCTTTGGACAGCTTATTTATCTGATATGTGCCGTATATCCAGAAGTAGGTAGCCTATATGGTGAAATTACAAGCTGCTCCATTGATGTATAAAAACACTCGAACATGACAGAAGTTAATACACAATATTGGCAGATTTTATTGGTTGATAGACTGAGCCAAAGAGCCATGCGGACGGAGAACGCTGTAATCTGTAACAAGGTGTTTATTTACAAGTGGTTTTGTGACTGAATTCAGCTATTAACTAAATTGCATCAAGAGGAAATGAGCGTAACATCGCTCACCCTAAATATAAGATGCCAAAGCGTGCTTAGTATAATATTCAGAGGCTGAGGACTATTCTGTCATTTTAATTCAGTGCTTTTCCCCCCACACATTATGCATAACTGAATGTTGAGAGTGAATTGCAGCATTTTGCTACTCAGTCATGGAAAATATAGTTATAGTGTACAGTAAAAAAATGCTTTGTTCTGAGAAAGTACAATTCTTGACACAAAATAGGGGTTGAAGCTTAATCAGAATTGAAAATCTGTGATGCAAGACAAGAAATACTACTTTTCACGTGACACGGGATGAAAATAATTACCTGTTTTAAGGCAGTGAATGATTATTCAGAGAGGTGGCAGGAGGATCAACAACACACATGTTTTGAGCAGATATTTTACCTGAAAACAATAATTTTCTATTACTATTACTTCTGTCCCAGATCCTTTACCACTTAGACTCTTCTGTGACAGAAATTGTTGCAGAGAGGAAACTTGCTGCCTTGATGAGAAACTTTCCAGAATAGGCTCGAATCAGTTAAGCACAGTTTGAATTTGTCATTTGTCACATTAGCAACTGAATGTTGCATTTGTAGCAGTTGGGTGTGTATAACAGAGGGAGGACCCTGTATCTATTTTTGCTGCACAGGCTTCTGCTGCTGAGCCCCAACCAAGGATACCTACCATAAGTGGCTGTCTGAGATACTGCAGCAATGATGACATTTAACTGGAAGACAGTGATTCACACAGTTTACTCCCTGGTGTCAGACAGTGACTCGTTGTACGCTTTCTGAAGAAAAGCCATTACAATGGCCATGAGCGCGGTCATTTGGCCATGGCCATTCATCTTGCCAAAACATGGATGTGTGTTGAGTAGAACTGGACTGTAGGTTTGAGGTTCCTGTCCATTTGTAAGTCTTTGTTGTCTCCTCTTTACTGGCTTGTGGGAAAGCAAGGAAACACAGTGTATGAACTGGGACAGGAGGGAAACTCTTGGATCTTTTATTCTGCAACTCCAGATAGTCATACTATACACTTCTGATAAACTCATCAAGTTCTGACTGCTGAAACTACCTCTTTGAAGAGGCTGTTCCAGAATCTCTCCACTTCAACAATCAGAAATGCTTTTTTGTTAATTTCCATCTTAGAATATGTATTTATTTGTTCAGTGCTTATTTGATTCTTGCTTAAATAGCTCTTCTATATTCTGACTACATATGTCCTTTATGCATTTATAGAGCACAATCACATGCTCTCCCAGTTTCCACCCAGCCAGTCTGCTAAGCTCTACCAACTGAATCTTTTAATCTCCCTTCCTCTGGTCATCCTCGCTCCCTGCACCAATTCTAATTTGAATTCATTGTTCTAGCACACAGATAGCCAGAGCTATTTCCAATAATCTATATTGTACAATGACTTTTATGCTTTCCTCTTTTTGTCTAAAAATGCTTTGTATGCTACATTAGTATCAAATTCGAGGTTTTCATAATTACACAATAATTATTGCTTAGAGCCACTCTGTTATTGACTAACACACCTCGGTTTTCTTCTCCTTTTTCATTTCAAACCAATGAATTCCCAGTTTACCTCAAAAGATCATGTTACTCTCCCTTAAGTGCAATTACATTTTACCCAATTTTCTATTACCTAATCTATTGTAGTCCTCTGGTCACCCAGTTCTTCATAATATTCTGATTTGTTGCTCTACACTATTTTCTGCTGCAACAATGGTCTCACTTTTTAGGATGATGTCATATATAACGAGAAAAGCTACAAGCTAGGAATATTGCCTACTTACTAACATTAAGCCCTTTGTTAGTAGAGAAAGCAAGTTCTACCAAGGGGTTACTTTTTCTATATTCAGAATGCATTTCATATAAAACCCACAAATATGCCGTTTACATGAAATTGGGGAAAATTACATACCAGAAGACATCTTTGCTGCAACCATATTTTAGTATTGCTTTATTTTTCCATGCGGTTGATAAAGAAGGATGCCATGTAAGTAACTGTCCATTTACTACTAAAAGGAGCATTTGCTTCTGTAATAAAGGGTAAACATTTGTCTCCAGAAGTATTTTGGGATATTGTTACTGCAAAAGGCTGAGATTGCTCACAGAAAGGCAATATTTTCAAAAACACAGTTTTTCATAAACGACTGTTGGAAAGTAAGAATTAGTAGTTTGTCAAAGACTTACAAGCTGGCATTTTAGAGAACTGAGATGAAGGAACAAATCTGGTTAATGAAGAGAATCACATTACTTATGGAAATTTAGCTGATTAATAGAGTGCTTCTATTTCATCAGGAAAACTGTCTTTCAGGTATGGGCTTATGTTGATCCAGAAAGCTCAAATCTAACACAGTATCTGTGGTGTTCTAGTAAGTTGTGTTTGGTAAGTCTTCTGCTTTCACAAACTGGGTAATGGCAAAGACGTGGTTGAGTGAGATGGCTGAGGGTTGATACCCCTCACCTACTGTATACACGGTAGTGAGGGCCATGTTTAAATGTGACCTCCCTGCATGTCTAGCTGGAGACACTTCTTGGAGTCACTTCTTGGTCTGCCCATAGTACAGGTCAGTGCTCCCAGGGGAGGGACTGCTGCTGTCTCAGTCAGTCTTTGAAGAAAGAAATTCCTCATACACCCTACTGTATGAGACTTTTCTCATTTCTTTTAAGCTTAACTTCTTGCTTGAGCCTATTACATTGCATACAGGGAGGAAAAATAGGGCTTAGTCCAATTAAATATTCTAATGAGAAGTTAGAGTAAAAACGTACAGTTAATGCCTGGAAGATAGAAGCAATGAATCTCGATTTCCCTGAGCACCTCCTAATGGGACAGTTGCTAATGTAGCTGCTTTTTCTTCTACGAATGCAAAGCTGACGCACTTCTTTACAAATATTTCCCATTCGCTTCCCTGCCAATTTATTCCCATTGGAGTCATTGCCAAAAGTCCCATTGATCACACAGACAGCATGATCAATGCCTCCTGTACCTGGATGTTTGTCTTTCTTTTTAGGAGATATTTGACTGAGTTTCATCTTAGTAGCACACTTGTTCAGCCCACTTGAAGGGCTTCCCTTCATGGCACTGTCACAAATAAGGATGGTCATTTAACAGAGGTGAGCAAAACCTTCCTCTGAGTCTTTTCAGGCATAAGTCTAGAGAAAGAGATAGCTAGACAGGTGATAGTATGCTTATCAGCTGGTATTTAGATAAAAAGCTAGGAGAAAGATCTTGGTAGGGAGGAAAGCCTAGTTGCCGACTCGCAGGGCACATACATCAAAGAAACGCCTTTTCTTAGACCCCTAGGATACACATGCACCACAGAGCAGCTGAATGTTAAAGCACTCCAGAGGTCCACATACACAGCACTGCTAGCTCAAGTCCTGGGACAAGTCTATCCTTCCTTCCTGGCTATGGGATTGCTCTCCTCCTGCTTGGAGAGGTCGTAACATGCTCTTGTGGGCAGTACAGATATGTTCCTCTTCTCTTCCTTCCCACACCACTTACCCTTCTCAGCCAGGGAACAAATGAACTACTCTTTCTGTATTTCTGCATCTTCTTTTTGCATTCCCTGCCTCTTTGGCACATCCCGGCAGCACCAGTCCCGAGTGCAGTTCCCCAGGGCAGGTTGCAGTGTGCCGTCCTGAGCACATTTCTCTCCAAGAGCGTGAATTTTCACCGAGTGAGAGACAAATCCTGAAGGCAGAGAGGGATTCTCTGTAGGACTAGGCAGGACTGCTCTGCCCTTATTTTTATTTGGACCTCTATCAAATAAAATCAAACGTTTGCTGCCTGAGCTGGGTCCTCTCACTATGGCAACAAATGCAGAGTTTAGCGAGCTGGAGCACCTGGAAGGGAAAACAGGTTACGGAGAAATGACGTACTCGGGACCAGTGTCCCTGCGCCCGCATTTAATGTCTCCTTGATGCCCCCCATACTCAGAGGAACTGCTGCCGCATCCCAGGCAGCGCGGTGCTCTCCCAGCCTCCTCCCCACGCACCCACGCAGCCGCGGCGCCTGTGCCAGGCAGCCTCCCGTGCCGCCTGAGTCAGCACGCTCGCCGCCCCACCGAGGAGCCCGTTCGCCCCGGCCACCGCCGAGCTCCTCCGCGCTCCCGATCTTCCCCAGGGTTTCTGAGGACAAAGGCAAAAGAGCCTTCTCTTCTCAGTCATTCTTGGAAGGCAGGCGTTCATCCCACGGAAGCAAGAAGGCTATGTTTCTTTCGTTTGCAATTAAAATACAGTTCTTAAGCACCACATTTTAATGCAGAAGTAAAATAAACAATAAATCAACAAAAGCATAGTTTGTTAGTTGAGATAAAACTGCTAAATTCTGCCTTTGCTGCTCGCTTTCTGGAATATGACAGAATCCAGTCAGTCCCTGGGTGCCAAGGATTCAAATAAAAAATATATACATAAAAACAGACAGTTACTTCTAGCAGAAAGCCAGGATTCGTGCATGATAGACTCTAGAATAGATATTACTCAGTAGCTGCATCTGCTGAAAGTCTGGATCTTTCCCTGGAATCTGTCATTTTACCTTCAAGCCATAAGCTGAACCGAGGTGTTTCTTTGGGACCATAAGCTCGTATCTGCTGTGAGGGTAAAGGTGACCACAAGCGCTCAGGAGAGCTGAGACAGTCATGTGCAAGTAAAACATGACAAAAATATTAGCCCTATTGCCAGAAAACCAATAGAATAATTTGTGCTTCTGGCATATGGACGACCTGTTTCACTGAGTTTATTTAAATTGGCTGTACACCCCGAAATGCGCTGTCCTCCATTGTATCCAGCTTCCTGATCGGTTTGTAGCATGAGAAACTACATGTAGAAATGTGCAAGTGGATGGCTTGTCCTGGGCAAGGGCCAGGGTTGTTGGAAGTGGCCTCAAAAGGCATTGAGGAAACTTGCCATTTCCCTGAACCCTACACATATTTCCCCATTCAGTTCTTCCTCTCTGTGTCATTCTTTTGCTGGTGGAAATGCTCCGTACCAAATTTCTGCACCTGTTACTCTCATAAAACCCCAGAAATACCTGCCCTTGGTGAGTGTGTGAGTGAGTGTGACTATTCACAGTGACAGAAGCCTGCAGCGTATCAACCCTGGTTGAGAAGACACCCACTGTAATTGATAGATGAGGTGATTACCACCAGCAGCACTACCCAAAAGAATGGAAAAAAGCAGCTAAGCGCTGACGACACCCTGCAGTCAAGTGGCAACCGAGTTGCAGAACATCAGTCTTACTTGCTAATTGCTGTGATTTGGTTGTGAGACAGGTGGAGGTCGGCAAGAAAGCGATTTGGTTTGTTCGGTGGAAAATAAAAGCACTTCCGGGGTGTAATCCAGAAAATTATTTTGAGTACATAGCTGGGCAAGTTCGAGCCCTAAACCACATTGTTTTATTTGAAAAAGAGTTTTAACGGAGGAAGGATACTGCGGCGAGTGTGAAAATCCCTCTTTAGGGTTGACTGTGATTGAAGTTTGAATGAGAATTAACCCTTGAATTCTGGAGAGCAGAAAGTGGAAAATGCGTTGGCAAGAGAGACATTTGTTTCTCTCTGGCAGGGAGTGCAGTGACAAGCAGGAAGGACAGAAGAGATGGTCAGATGTTGCCCAGAAATAAAAACAAAATGCTTTTTGCAGGAAGCACAGAGAAATGAGTCAAACGGGGAATTAAGAGGAAGATTCAGAAAACAGATCACATACAAACAAAAAGAAAAAAAAAACAAAGCCACTCATGCTTAAGAAGGAAGAGGGAAAAATAAACAAGGGGGGAGAAGGACCTGAAAATTTACTGTGGTCCACGAGAAGAAAATAACTGGCCTTTGAGTAGAAACCGATCACTCAAACAGTCCATAGGTAAGAGAGGTTGCAAGACAGGTCTGTATATCTTGCCACATCCTCAGCTGCCTTCAGGAAATCAGTACGTGTCAACTGAGATTACACCAGCGGAGTTCCTGGACCAAAGATTTCAAATGGTTGTGATTAGCCGGCTGTCGATAGCAGCTGTGTAACTGAAGTAAAATCCTTTCTAAGAGGAAGCTGCGAGTGTATCATCAAAACGAAATCACAATGAAACCCAAAAGGCGGAGGAATAATCCACGTTGACTCAGTGATGTTTGAGAGATTCAACTCAGACCTGGAGTCCTGTTCTTCAAATTGGGAAGAAAAATATTTAGACCCAGAACCTGGGAATCCTCATGTCTTTGGGTGTGGGCAACACTTGTACGAAGCTGGGCCAGCTGATCACATCCCACTTGAATGGTGGGCTTACAGTGACAATTAGTCACACCAGCGAAGTCCCTTGTTTCTGGTGTCGCACTGCTATCACTAGGCATGCACAAATACCTTTCAGCAATTAAATTGCAACTTTATATTTGAAATGCCTTTCTAGAAGGAAATGAGGCTGACATGTGGGAGATCAACCAACATATCCTGCAAAGGAAATCTCGTGCTGTCATTGGAAAGCAAATGGTGAAATATGATATAAAGTAAGAAAGCTGCAGCAAGCAAGGTGAGGGTTGATCAAGTGCACTTATTTTGGGGACACTTAGAAACAAATCTGATCACCATGGCAAGCTCCTATAAGAAGTCTGCCAAAGCAGGGTCATTAAACGTGACTTCAGCAGCACTCTCTGCTGCCTAGAATGACCCCAGTGAAGATGGCTACTCCAGTTTGGGCTTCCAGAGCACAGCAGCATCAAATTCACTTCACTTTTTATTGCTCAGTCAGCACTCCTCACAGTGTCAGCAATGATTACTTTTCCTCAATACAGAAAGTCTAACAACAGTCTGCTAATGACAATTACAAGACAGAAATAATTTCTTCTCTCATTGCTAGTCCACTCCTCTTGGACAGCAGATGGACCAACATGTCAGTGAGACCGCAGGTTAGCAGGCAGACTGCATCGCATGGGAACTTCATGCAATCAGCTCTGCATGGAGGGAAGGTCCCTTACAGGACCTCTGAAAAGTCTAACAAGAACTTCACTGAACCCAAGCATCAAGCAAATGAAATCAAAAGTTGGAAATAGTTGTTCTTTTCTATTTTGTCATCCTTTTACTTTGCATGTTATGAAGTCCTTCCTCTTTAGAGTATTTGTAATAGTTTCAGACCAGATGGAGTCATTCATTGACAGGCAATACTGTATAGCAAGTGTCCAATAATTAATAATTAACTTGGCATTTCATAATTTGTTATAAAAATCATCATACACTAATTTACTGCAATTATGAATCCAACAGGCAATTCCAGATGTCTGGTATATCTTGGCATCAGCTCATGTTCTTAATGTACTTATGGTACAGCATTTTCATTTTAACGAAGAGCTCTAGCAAAACTTTACAACCAAAATACACAGAAAAAAATCACCAGTTCTCTTCCCCACGCTCAAATGTATTGTAGCTTTTCAGTGTCAGTAAAGAGTGCAGATCATCTCTTGTGAAAGGTGATTGAAGTTTTGTGCCTTTCTGATGGCAACCTTGCCACCACTTCCAGAGCCATGAAAATTTCTCTGTGCAACAGAAGAGGCTCAAGTTTTATTGTCTTTCAGGTAGATCAGGATTTCTGGTCCACGGCCTAATAAGAAAAGCCTGCTAAGGAATATTCCTACTCAGGTACAAAGCTTTTGAGCTACATTGCATAGATGTACAAATGTGAGGTTTTTTTCAGCATATTTGGTGAGACCCTGGCATCACAGCAAAAATTCTTCTGAATGGAGCAATAAGAAATCTGTCCACATAACTACCGTGTGACCCTCATATGATTTTGTATGATACCACTTCATTGGCTATTTTGTAAGTCAACACATGAACCCACATTTGCACCACGTACATGACCCCTCTTGAGCCTGAAAGTATGACCAAAGCATAATTACGAAGGTGGTCAGCACATTTCTGCAAATAAAGTGGCCAGGGCCTCTTTCCCGTAGCTCCAGTTTATCACAGGAGCATAACTAAGGGAGTTTCTGAGACACAGGGGAATTTCAAACACTTCTGACCACAGTTCCCGCGTTACGGCACAACACAGTAATACTGGGATGAATCCCAGATTTGATCCTTTCAAAACGATTTTGCATCAGATTAATTAGGGTGGTAAGGCACTGGAACAGGTTGCCCAGGGAAGTTGTGGAAGCTCCATCCCTGGAAGTGTTCAAGGCCAGGTTGGATAGGGCTTTGAGCAACCTGGTCTGGTGTGAGGTGTACCTGCCTATGGCAGGGGGGTTGGAACTAGATGATCTTCAAGGTCTCTTCCAACCTAAACCATTCTGTGATTCTATAATTCAGAGCTCAGGACAAGTACTAAAAGAAACTGAATGTCTTATTCACCTACAGGTGCATGCCATTTTCCCTAACCTAGGGTGACTTCATTTTGGCTTAACAGTATCTATCAGTGCAGTAAAGTATCTGAGAATTTTTCAGACATGAAGGAAAGCAATATCTAAAATTACGCTTACAATTTTCCATGACAGATTCTCGCATGTTTCAGATACATCTGTGTACACTAATTAGATAGAGTTAACTATACAGTTAATGAAGAAAATGCCTATATGGGCATGCAGATACAGGGCCTAATTGCACAAATCTCCAGAGGAGCTCTGACAGCACGTGGCAGGTTTGGTTTAGGGCATCAGGACATGGGCTTTCCCCTTTCTAGAGGGATTCTGCAGACGTGTCTCTGCCATACCACAGCTCCAGGCTCTTCCACAACAGGAGCAGTAGAGAATGAGTGTCCAGGCCACATCTAATATAGTTTTGCTGTTGAAATATCATGAGCCTTTTGCAATATTTGATGGTGCTTCTTAAAGCTTCAACTCCTTGAGTTAGATAGTTTCATCTAAAAATGTTTGATGTTGGTTTAAAAAGCAAAACAATCCAGCACACCCCTCGCTCCCCAACATCTCTAGCCCTACGGGGAGCTTCTGAGAAAACCCTATGAACGCGATCCAAGGGCCTGCAAAGACTGAGAAGCTAAATGAGAGCTCAAGCTGCTTGACTCCTTCTCTCAAATCCCACGCTCCCAGGAAGGGAGGACTCTTTCCCCACACTGCTGGAGGAACCCTCCCCATGCCACTGGGAAGCGGACACCCCTTGGGCTCCGCAGAAACACTCTCTGCTGCAGAGCAAATCCCTCGCTTTCCCAGTAACTCTGTGGGCAGGAGCATCCATCCCAGCTGCTCCCTGGCTGCTCCCACCCTTGCTTTGATGCTTTTAGTAAAAGGAGCTTCCTGAGACAGAAATGTCTCAACATTGTTTTTTTCATGTCTTGTTTGTAGCCCTGGAAGAGCTTTTTTTTTAATAAGCCTCAGTTTCAGTGTATTCTGCCAGTTCAGACAAGCTCTGCAGATTTTAGATTCCAGCTTTTTCTTAGCCCACAGGCAAATTAGAAATACATGCACATTTTAGGAGACTAGAAATCTCAGAGGGACACCTAAAGGGAACTGGAACGCTTTCACAGCTAAGTCACACCAAGGGATGTTACCTTTATTCAAATAACCTTTACATAAGTGATCATTTGTACTGCCTGTGAGATGTCAAAGCAGTCGAGATAATCAGCAAAATGTCAATTCTCCTGCTTTCAACAGACTTTGCTACAGACCCCAGCAGAATCCTCTGCCCCTCTGGGGACCGAGTTGTCATGCAGCAGAAGTGAAGGTGGGGTAGTTAATATCCCGAGCAAGGCACCTACATTGATCTCCAGTCTACTCCCGTTCACACTTCTCTCAGCGGGATTAGATGCAGAAGAGCCTCCCCGAAGACCACTTAGCAGGCAGTCTGTGATTTGAACCACTTCAGGGCTTCTCGATCGGGTTGTTACCGAAGACTAACAACCAGCATTTCTCAGGCTGCTCTGCCCTTTTACTTAAGGTTGTTTCGTGCCTGCTAACCAAACTGATATCTCAATCATGGCAGATTAATGTCACTTTACTACACCCTGAGAAAAAGGGGGGGAAAAAAAAGTGTGTTTCTTCCTTCATAAAGGCCACCACGCAAGAAGTGACCACGATGAAGCTGCGCTATCCGTTTGCCCGTCTGCTCCGTACCCTGTCAGTCAGGGGCTGTATTTTCTTCCTCTTTAGCGAGCGAGACTCTATCCTGTGTAATGAAAGACACTGGGTAACATAGTTATAAACGCCGTCAAGCCTATAAAAGGGACAGTGAGTGATAAATAATTTAATTTTATCAGAACTGTTTAATCTTATTACAAGTTCAACAATTGCATGTCATCTAGTCCACAATCATGCCAGAAAAGGGGAATAATTTCAATAGTCTTGTGGTTAGATATATTGAACAGCTGTACAAGCGTTGAACTTACCACTCTTTAACCCTTCGTCCTGTGAAAGGTGACGAAGCTGCTATTACGGTGGGGCCCACAAAACGCAAAATGGAAACTATTTCAATTGGATTTTTGGAGAAGATTTTGTCATAAATCTATGACAAACTGTCCCTGGAGGATGTTTACATCCTCACCTTCTTTTCAACCCCACTACAAGGCTTATTGTATTTTATATGACCAGAGATATATGAAACTGCTCTGCTTGTCACCGTTCCCTCCCCCACACTATTAGTGTCTGTGTATATAAAAATATGTGTGGTCACAAAGGAAATGGGTGAGGCGGCCTCCATTAGCCCTGCAGTCTGGTTCAGAAGTGACAGTTGAAGGGCCCACTGTGACAAACTAAACAGAAAAAAAACTTTTTTAACACCTCAGGACAGCCGAAAGACCCGGGGAAAGTGGATGCACTCAAACTTCCACTCCGGGTTTTTGTAACCAAATGTGAAAACAGCAACAAAGAAACCTCTCCCATCTCTTCTCTTCTTCAAAAAAAGCTGGAAATAATTATTTTTGCATGTTGATTCTCATCTTGATTCCAGGAAAGAAACAGCTTGAGAAGGCACATGCCTCCCGTGAAATAACCAAAACTCCAAACCGCTTCTCGCTGTCTGTTCTGTTCCTGGCCTTCTGATCTATGCTAATTGCTAAACTTTTGAGTATGCACTTGAAATTTTCTGTGGGCAATGTGACTCTCTTCAAATAAAAATAGATGCCAGAAATTCTTTTCTAGCTGAAATACAGAGAATGACATTTAATGTAAGTGTTTAATCATTATTAATTGCTTTGGTATTCACTGAAATTATGATGGGTTCATTTGAATGTACAGCACTGTTTCTGAGAATACTCCGAATGAGTAGATATACCAGATCAGAGTAAAAAAGCATAGTGAAGCCTTCTAGGAATGCTATTTAATCTATAGAAGTGTATGCTGGAGCTGGTTAAAAATTCCAACTATTTGTCATAACATACCTTTAAGAAATAACCCCCACTATTTTACCCTATAAACAGTTTTGTTGAAAATCTGAAGCCTAAAAAATTTTCGAAGTTAAATTATTTAAATAACTCATTTAAAAAATCCATATTTTTTTTTTAATAAATTGTTCTCAATAAGCTTTGTGATAAAGGCATGTTTTGTATTTTGTTTAAAAAGCCAACCAAAAAAACCAGAAAGCACCCAGCTCTAGCCCAGGTAGACAGGCACCAAGTGGTAGGGCAAATTACACACAACCTGTCAGGGCATATGGCATCCCAAAGCCTTGCCAAAAAAAAAGCCACTACAGCGCTGTCTCGTGTGGGTCCAGGGAAAACTCTGAGCAATCCTGCCAGCGCAGGGGCAGAGAGACTCCAGAGTATACTCAGAGCACAATTTTCGGTTGTGACCCTTTCTCTGTTAAGATATCTCACTGCCACAAGTCAGGGCTCTCTCAACCTCTTAACACAGAGGTCTGGTGCAAATTCCTCCACTTTTCTCTTCTCTGAAAAAAATCATTAAGACTTTCAACCTCTTTACAACATCAGAAATACAGTGACAAGAACTGGCAGATCTGGCAAACAGAGCAGTTATAGCCACACAGGGCAATATGCAGCCGTTTGTTTACAAGTACACGCACACAGACGCCATACAACTTAGCTTCAGAAGAAAACAAGTTTAAAATGTCATTATTTCTTCCTCTTCTCTCGTAACTAACCATTTTGTCCAATTTCCTACTCTTTACATATACCATTTTCCATGTTTGAGCCATGAATCCCTTAGCTGAATGGGGTCAAATTTTTCAATATTAGACACCGAAGTTCGTTATCGAGCCAGTCGATGGCATTGCAATTTTTACTCAGTTTTCATTGCTGAGAATGGCATGGTCTGCTAACGGGCACCAAACAGAAAAGGCAAACAGAGGCTGGGCAAAGGGAAGGAAAATAGTTGTTCTACTGGAAAAACCTATCTTGATGATTGGAAGAGCAATTATTTTTCTCTTTAAAGTTATGTTTCTGAGCGGAGCAGATTTTTAGAAGCTGCGTGACTTTAGCTGCAGGAACCTAGAGCAATGGATGCTAAGGAATCATGAGTTAAAAATAAATGATTCTGAGAGATAATAAATCTATTTATATGACAATTTCTGTTCCCATTTCAGAAGGTGAGTGTACAGCTGAAGACATGCAGTGGTGAATGTTGGGATATCTATCCCTACGTCATACCTGTGCTACTCATCCTGCACACCAAATACACAGTAATGCATTTTTCTGTCGTACTAATAATTGTACCTTAGCTCTCATGCTCTACATTTACACTTGGGAAAGCTTAAACAGAAAGAGTCATCTGGCCTTTTATATATCAAAATTGTTATTTTATCTAAACGCAACAAAGGAATAGTTATGATATTTAATCACGTATAAAGATTACTTAGAACCAGGAACAGATTCAAGTAGCAAAGTTTATATATTCTTTTACAAAATATAGAAATGTTTCACTCTGCCGACTTAGAGCAGCTGAAGGAACAAGCATAATGACATTTTCAAGTAAGAAGAAAGAAATCTGGCTTATTTGTAGAAGCAAGGCAAAAGGCGATGGGAGATGTGAATTCTCGTTCTCAAATTAGAGAAAACATTTGAAAATATATGCCTTGAACTCTCTACTTTTACATTTGCTGATGGAATTCCTGATAGAATTAGAGTCCTGCTACTAGCCTCCAAAAGATCAATATTGGAGTTGGTAGGAATTTTTCTGGTAAGATAGCTTTCTGTCACAAATATGTCAACTGCTCAAAACCAAAAGTCTGCGCAAAAAATAGATGTGCTTCAATAAAAATGACTATGCTGGGGGAAAAACGTAAAAAAAGAAGAAAGAGATTCAGAGCCAATATTTGCATCCTAGCCTTTTTCTCTCAGATAAGCGGCCAAAATATTGTGTTTTCAGTCATTCTGGGGTGAGCAAGACCAGAACCAGAATTGTAAAGGAAGGATAGGCTGTGCCCCCCTTATTTTATGTGATGTGACTTGTGCTTCTAAACCTGAGACCAGGAATAAGCTTCCCCTTTCATGCCCCCATTGACATAACATTTACGTCTGTCCTGAATGAGAACTGGTCTATATGATTTTCTCATTTCTCCACTTTGAAAACAGGTGAACATACTTGGGTTCATCCCCATGTAGAATGGGCAAACAAGAAAACTGCCAAGGAGGCTGAAAAACATTTCCTATTTGGACTTATTTAATATTACTAGTGGCTGAAGAGCACTTTCAGGGTCTTAAAAAGGTGTTAAAAAAACAGTCTTTTCACAGCTAAGCGAAAAAAATCTTGACAGAAAGACAGCTACCTTCACAATTAAAAACATCAGCAAAACTGTAGCTAAAAGTGTTTCAAATTCAGTTCTATCAAAAGTTAGACTGAAAACTGTATGACTCCATCTTTAATAGCCAACAGCTTGCTGTCTAACTGCGTACCTTCTGGCACATTGATGCAGACACATAGTGAAAAGAAGGCATTTTAAGATATTTCATGCAATTTTTTCAAGCCACCAATGAAATTTAATTCTCTTTTACAACTGGAACTTTCCACAGTGGTGATACCAGCAGTCACATGGTCTTACAGACATTAACAATGCGAACAGTTATTACTGAGGGAACCATTGAAAACGCAATTGTAAACCAACAAACATGTCTGAAGCCTTTTAATGTGGTTACACGTGACACTGAGAAACAAATATCTAGGTTTTATAGATGGAGGCACAAGTTGGATGATTTTGGCACAGAAACTAAGGGATATTCAATTGTGGGTCCATTCAAATATCAGTGTTTATTACACAGAAAAACAAGCCGTGATGTGTACCATCATATTAAACATAGAGGAGGCAGAAAAAATCCCCAAATTCTTATCAGGTTTCCTCAAATCAGCCCTTTTAAGGCTATATTATTTTTTAAGAAAATATCCCCTGCCCAGCAATACTAAGCGGATTTGCAATTGTTCATCAAGCTGCTGTCAGAGGCCCTGGGCTCTCAGAGAAAACCAACACGGGAGGAAACTGAGGAGATATTTAGAGGACAGAATAAAAAGAAGAAAGGAGGGGGCTGTGTGTACACAAAGATAGATAGATAGGTAGATAGACAGACAGATAGATAGATAGATATAAGAAAATAACAAACATGGTGAAACTCAATATCTAGGACAGCAAAATTTTTACAGACTTGGACTGATAGAAAAGGTATGTGGAAAGCTAAATATCCTGGGTTTGATTATCAGAAACATGAACATTTGCAGGTCATTTTTTGATGTCTAAACATGAAACTCCAATACTAGAGAAACCAAAAAAATAAAAGGTTGGAAACATTTGTAATGGTTTTGTTTGTACTTTATGTATTCTTGTCATCAAAGCTAATGATCTAACTGAGCACGATGGAAAGGAGGTGGGAGGAGAAGGGAAGGTGCAAGAGGATGAAATAAGTAATTCACCATTTGGGAATGTGGACCTTGGGTTTCCATAGCCCTGATGTAGTATCTAGCACTAGATGCGTTGCTGTCTTGTAGAGATCCACTGTCTCACTGACATATTTAAGAGCCATTAGTAGAAAGTACTAGAGAAGTGCAGAGTGTTGTCACTGAAGCAGAATGACCAAAAGCAATTAATGGACTCCACGAGCGTGAGCCTTATGGAGCAGAGAATTTTGTCTCAACGTTTCAACATCACAGTCACAAGTTGAATGACTGTGGATCATGTATAAATGCATCCTTTGATTTAAAATCAAGATGTGGATACTTTGCTCTCTCCCTAAATGAATTGTACCAGTGATTAATTACTCTTTCTTGTTAAACAATAAGGTATTATTTCTAATCTGAGTTTGTCTAGCTCACGTTCAGTGTCTTTACCTTTTCAGATGAAGAGCCATATACAACCCGCTACCTCTTCTTAACATAAAAAGATCATGTTTTTTGGCCTTATCCTTGATAAACAACATTTGAAAACTAGCGGACTGAGCTTTTCGTTTATCTTTATTCTCATGTTTTCCGAACTTTAACTCCTTCTTGAAACTTTTCCCAGAGCCCTTCTTGGTGGTTTTCAGTATCCTTTGTGAAGAGACAAAGATGGGAAGGAATGGTGAAATAAGACTTGAGTCACTGTCGCTATAGTTTTGAGGTAATTCCATCTTCCTACCTCTTTTTGATATTGGCAGGTGTAAGCACGCAGGAATTACACTGCTGTCTTGCATATGGGGATTGGGGACTCGTCCTCTTTTGATTATCAGCTGTGATTCCTATGTCATTTTCAGAACTACTGACTCACACCCTCACCTTATCAATACTTCCTCTGAGTCTAGATATAAGTCTTCATATGGTGATCAACTTAAAAAAATATGTTCTTCAGGTAAGCATAGCATATATAATTTATTCAATTGTGATTTTTGTATCTATCTGTAAATTTTAGCACGATGATTCAAAAATAATTAGCAAGACAATTGAGCAGCAATAAGCCAAGAACAGATATCTTATTCCTGCCAGATAATTATTTTCCCATTGACAATTATTCTGTGAGAATTACTAAGTAGCCAAGTTCTAGGTAATACAGGTAATGTTGATCTCACCTTCTGCAGTTTATTTTCCAAATTTAAAATTGCATTTCTAGAAATTGTTATGAGAAGTGGCCAATTGAAAATGTTGACATTTTTATGTCTTGTGTGAAAAGTAAAGAGTTTTCCTTTTTAAAAAAATAATGAAAATTTTATGAAGAAAAAACATTACTCTGAAAAACTCATGAATCTCTAAAGGCCATTTATCTGATGAATCTAGCCAATTCAGGCACACTCCCTTATTTCTGAAAATGTAACTACAGAATATTCTTCTTGTTTGGGAAATGTTCAGCCTCTTCCAGGACTACAGCTACTGAACAATATCTCAATATCTGCAAACCAGTATCATCCATAACTTTGACTATAACTTTGTTCAGACAGCAATTAGAAATCTGTGTGTCTATGGCCTGAACAGACTCACGTTACTGTGTACATAGCAGTATTTCAGCATGTAATTACCACTAATTATTTAATATGTCCTCATTACAAGTTGCACTTGGAAGCATGATGACTAAGGCTTCAGAAATATAAACTAATTATTTATAATGCATATTGCATATAAGATGATTTTCTGGCGCTTTCTTGCTTCAAACAATCGTGATAAAAGGTATTTTCTTTTTTTTTTTCTGCTGAAGTATCTTTAAGAGGAGAGATTACATGAAGGAAAAAATTCTAAACAAATTAAAAGACAAGAGATTTAGAGAATGTAAACGCTGGTTTTGTTCAGTCTATTATGAGGGCAGGAACTAAACCTTCAGTCTAAGGTATCCGGGAAATCCTCTTTGTTGGCATCCACTGATTCTCAGACATCTGAAATGCAGGCATTTTATACAAAGATATATAAAATGAGAGTCTTCTGGTGGGATGAGGAAACAGACTTGTTACATAAAACCACATTAGAATGAGCTGGTTTGCACCCAAAATGCCAATTTGTTTTCAGGAGAGGAAGTTTCTTGAGATATTCGTATTTTAGCTACTATTAGTCAATTGTGTCTACATTTTTATATCGCAACGAGACCATTTGCTTGTATTTGCTCCACCAGTTACAGAAAACATCCCTGTTTTAACAGTCTGCCATGGAAAGACACTAGGGCCATAAGTTTAACCTAAACGAAGCACCTTTCCTACAGTGAGATGCCAAGTTGATCTACGTGCTCTTGCACCACATGCTTAATGGCAAAATACAGACAGCTCTAGCCTGAAACCCAAGACCTATTTAACAGTGGACATGGATACTAAACCATACTCCAAGCCTTGAAGATGAGAATGTTTTATCCAAATCCATTACCAGGAATTTTTGGACAGCATAACACATACCTACCACATTTTATAGCATATGCTTACATCCTCAAAACTGTAGGACTATGAGCAGCCTAGACTTAAGTCTTTAAGTTAGCTACACCAAAGCAAGCTCCCATGAACACATTAAACTGTATCAATTACTTTATGCTGCTTTAATGTAGATATGATATATTCTGTAGGTTTGCATCAATCTGGTTTCCTAGTGAGGGAAGACACATTCCCTGGTGCTTCACACACCCAGACTCAACAGTAACAAACAGGCTGATGGGTTGAGAAAAATTATGTCTCTCCTGATGCAATACATGTACTGAGAGATTAAATAGCAGAGAGCCCTGAGCTCTGCTTTGCCTTGCCCCCTCCCTGTTCTTGACCCGTGTGTTCACTGATGCACAAGTCAGCTGGCAGAGGAGTTAGCTTCTGTACCAAAAAAATCTCTGTAAGCCTTATCTGGCTCTTATTAGGTCAACTAAGTATAGGAGTAAATTGTATCACTAGACTGGGAATCTAACTCTCAAATCCTGAGAAAAACCTTTTGTGAGTCTGCTGATAATGTTATAATATCATAATTCCTTCCTGGGTATTTCACAGAAACTGTAGTTTTAAAAATGCTTCTGACGGCCTTTAAAGAAAAGCCAGGAAAATCCTCCTGCTGCCCCTCTTCCAGCCTCTACCATGTATGTAAAAAAAAAAAGCCCCAAAGTTTTAATTAAGAAAAAAAATTTGGGGGTTGGGGGTTTGCAACTGCACTGAAAACCAGTTTTCCTTCTGTATCTGCAAAATCAAACGCAGGTGCATTTGGGAGTATTTGTACTGCTGGGAGCGTTTGACTGGCATCTTCAAATAAATTGTTCATGGTCCAGGTACTCAGGTGTAAAGTTTAAACAATTGAATTCTAAGTGGAAGAAGCAAGCAAAGCTTGACACCTGCTATGTCATGGTTTTAAAAATATATCTCTTTGAACCTGAAGTCCTGTCTGCACTAGGAAGAACATTTGCTTATCAGTCAGGATGCTAGCTTCCAAGTCACTCAAACACACATGAAAATATCCCATACCCTCAGATGTCTGTGTGTTTTGGTACATAAAACAGAAGCTGTGTCTTGGACTTAAATTACTTTATAAAGTGTTACAGGAGGATTTGATCACTACCCAACAACTTTCAATATTAAGCAAAAGTGATATCAGCAGAGAGTTCTTAGTAAAATAAGTATAATGGACTTTGAGAATGAGATCAATAGACCACTTAAGTATGTGCTTAAATTAAGGTAGTCCATCATCTTCTGCAGGACCATGTTTAACAGCTTTTTTGAACACATGTCTACATATCCATCAACGTTCAGCACTTTTACCCACACCTTACAAAACACTTTTCCATCGCAAGCAACAGGCCTGGAAAAACTGGGTGAGGAAAGGCCACTGATGTGTTATGAAGGAAGATGTGGCAGACAGGAGCAAAACTCTAATTTTAGCTCTGAAGGCCACACAGCACTGCAATACCTCCTTTTGAGGCAGTGTGAGCAGGACAGGCAAAGACCCAGCCGCAGGAGTCTGAACTACCTTCTCCTTCAGTTGGGGTGGTCAACTAAAAGTCACATTACTAGGGCAGCGTGGCAAACACTGAACTCTCACCACTGATACTCTGAATGCCCTCTGGAAAACTAGGAAAGTCTTTAGGGCTGTTAATTTAGCATCTTTCATGAACACTAAATTCACACAAAAAAATTAAGAGGGGAAGAGTCCCCAACCTAGTTTAGCAGAATGACACAAGTTGTACTGAGTTGTGATATACTACTAAAAGCGTGGAGTCACTCTATTTACAAAGCAGTTTAAAAGGTACTGTTCGAATGCAGCACTAAGCATAACTAATTTATTCTGGTAGTGTCTTCAGGCTGTCAAATGCGTTTAAAAAAACCCCGCCATTTAAAATGTATCCTTATAGCAAAATGAACCAGCGTTACCTAATTGGACAACGAAAGGCGCAGACGACTGTCTCCCTTTCAAGCAAGAACAGTACAAGAAAAGAATATTTCTGTTGCTGTGCAATAACAAAGCTGTAGTTGACAATTGCATTTTCCTATCAGTTTCAGCCTTAATAGGTCAGTACAATCACTATCACACTAAGCTTCAGCTTGCTGTATCAAAAAAATTAGAACAGACAGGCACCACTTTAAGGCAGTTGGTACAATTTACCTTGACTTAATAGGATCTTTCTGTGGGAGCATGGCTAGGAGTATAAACAGTCCTACAGATATTTTCACACCTTTCTTTGGTGCTTCATAATATTGGTTGCTTTCATGATATTGGTCATAGAGATATTTAGCTTGCTCAGAACAGTTTTTTAGTCTTTTTTTTTAATTTAATATCCCAGTCTTCATTCTGTTAAATATTAGCAGATTTTTTTTAATGTTCCTCAGATTCAGATACAGGCGATGACAAAGTTTTTTCCAGGTTTATGGGTGTTGCTCTCCACTTTATTTTATGTGCAGACATATTTTGGAACTGACCTACTGTGCAGTGCTTCTGCTGCGCTCCCAACAGAAAGACCGATAGAGCTCTACTGGCTGTGCACCAGACAGTCTCCAAGTACCTACTTTTCTAGACAAAGTAACTATTTAGGGCAACTTAGACAAATTAGCAATAAATCACAGAATCACAGAATGGTCAGGGTTGAAAGGGACCTCTGGAGATCATCTAGTCCAACCCCAAATGCCTTGTTTTACAGAACATCATGCTTTCCAATAATTTAAGGTATATTTTAATATCATTGTAAAGGTGTCCTTGCTGAAGGAGGCATCCACTTCTCAGGGTCCCTGAGGCAGGTGAAATGACTGAAAGGAAGATATGACCAGGATCCTTATCATAGCGTTTTGAGGGCCACTGTCTGGAAAATCGCTATATATCAAGCACTGAGCATTGAGTCTGGCTGAGTCCAAAACTTTGGCATGTAACATCATTTCTGAGTTGTAAGCATCCTCCCTAATTAACAGAGGAAGCCACAATTTGATAGAACACAAGTAGCTGGATCTGGCTCTGCATATTTCTAGCAAACTGGTGCCCATGTTACAGACAATTATATTAAATATTCATACCAAGTTAACATTTCTGAATTGATAGCTTTTCAAACGGGAAACAAAAATATACCCCAAATGTGTAAAATGTGCCTATTATCTCTGATTAATTTGTCCCATCTGTTTTGCTCAGAAAATTATCTCTCTGTAAACACGGGCTTCCATGTATGATTGTTGTCACTGGTACTAACAGGAGAGGGAATTTTAGTAAGTACAATTTTCACACCTCTTTGCACAGGAGTAACTGATTATACAATCTGCATGACAATATAGGAACTCAGACTTACAGCTTCTGCAAGGCAATTAAATAGGCAGGTACAGTGTCCCAAGTGCAGTGTTTGAGACAATTAATATAATATTCAGAACAGTAAACTGTGGCTTTGTCTCCTAAAATGAAAGCTCTTCTGATTTATCTATCACTGAGAGAGGAGAAAAAAACACTCCCGTTCATAATAGGAATATTGTGACATGAGACTTGGTGTGTTGTCCAACATAAGCAAGGCAATAAATCAAAGAACACAGCAGCCAAATTTTTAAAGAAAGAATGTTTTCAATTGACAGAGAACTGTCCTTGACTTTCTTCATCTGGATGTAAAACTAAGATTCAACAGCAAATATGAATAGAAATAAAAATGTACATATAAAATAACTGTAGCTCTACCCTCAGAAATCAAAACATGAGAAAAAATGAGAAATCTCTCCCTGTGAGATTTTGCAACTGATGAATGCTGTTTCAGGATACAAGGGGATACTGTCAGCTCATAATTTAGACAACACAAAAATAGCTTCTTTTGATGCCTGCCCCTGTTTTTGTGCATGTGTGCTTCTGTGTGCATGTGTATGAGGATCCATGCGTGGCTTCCAGTTCTTCGCTACCTTTTATCTTCCTTTATTTGCCTGGAAGATCAACACCAACAAGGGAAGACTGACTAATGCACCTCACGCTGAAAGTTTCTCTCCAGGGGGAAATGGTTTTGCCCACACAGCACACCATTAAAAATGGTGAGGCTCCACATGGGAGCACAGGGCTTCCCACATGCAACAGCCTGCAGGATCAGGGGAATTAATGATGTAAAATGTCGTCTAAAGCAGGCACTTGACTAAAGAGCAAAAAAACATAGATATAAAAACTCAGGGAGCTCTTTGTAACGGCAAAGTGGAAAACATTTTTTTTCTTTGTCCTGTCCTTCTCCCACGAACATGCAATACGAGAAAATCCCTTTTATTTGTTTGCCTGATCTCCAGTTGGTTATTCTTGAAGAGCTGTCAGTTTTCTCCTTTCCCCATGGCTACATCAATTCCTGCATGGTGTGCACAAGGCAGAAGGGAAACATTTTTACTTTCAGAGCTGGATTCTTGTCCCTGTTAGAAATTTTGCAACTGAGGAATTATGCAGGAAAAAAGGTAAATCCAGGTCACCCTCACTCCAGCGATCCCCAGCTGCTGCGATAGCCCCTGGAAGTGACAGTAGTCAGCCTTGAAATCTCTACAGCTATGTAATATGGCTGGAAGCAATACAGTTGGTATCATACAAATTAATACAGTGTAAATTCTGCTACTTCGCTGCTCACCCCAGTAGCTCTTTCTTTCCCTTTCAGAAAAGTAGCTGTGCAGATCAATAACTAGAAAATCTGGTAGACTCAGAGAAAATTGTTTGCCTTGTGAAAACTGGTTCTCTCCTGTAAACATTTGCTTTTAAATAGCACGGACCGCAGCTGCATCCTAGATTGAGCAAGCCAGCAGAAATTGCTCACCCTAGTTTGACTTGAAAGGGGCAGTCATTTCTGCTTCTATCAATCAGCCTCAAACTTGACCCCTCTCCCACCCAACTTATGGTCAACGCCAAGGGACTGCAGGATCAGGATCATTAAGCAGTGCTGAATGGACAAGTCCTAAAGCCAAGCAGAAGGACAGTCAATTGTAGGCGGAATGCAGCAGATTTATATCCACTAGGTGAAAGAAAAATGACTCCTAAATGGGCTGGAGCAGCTGTGAAACTAGTCTGCCACAAGCAAGGATGAAGCATGGGAATCTCGGAGAAGAGCCTCTTTGCTATCCAGCTCTAAAAGCAATTACCATAGATAAAAGCAAGTTCCTGGCAGGGCAGGCAAACTGTCAGGGCTCAATTCTTAAATAGCAATCTGATCTCAGGGGAGCTTCCAGGTCACTTACAGACCTACCATCACGGCAGCGTTACTGACTGAAAATACGACAGCAAAGTAGGAGTGGGAGAGACTGTCCCTCCGAATACACTGATGTTTTCCAGAAAGAGAGGCATTAAAGAGAGGATTCCACATGGTAATTACCGTTCTCAATGCGAGTGTTGGGGGAATGCAATATAGTCAGGGTTGGTAAGAGTGAACTCCAGCTTTACAAATCAGAAATAAAACTCTCAGACATTTAAATTTTTAATTGAATCCGCTTTTAGTGTGCGAAATCTGATCAAGATTAGTGTTTGGTAGTTAATTTCACGGATCAGAACAATTGTTGCATAATCTCCCAAACACAATTCTGTAAGGCCTAAAGCTGAATTACATTTTTGCTGTGAGTACAAAGGAATGTGTTTGGTTTTTTTTTTTAATAAAAGAGGAAATAATAATATATTACAATGTATGGGGAGGCATCTATTTGGTCTAGTGTTATGCATCGGTTTATATGAAAATTAAAAAAAATCAGAGAAAAGATCAAGGTTAAAGTGAAGACTTAGAGGAAGACTGGAGAAAATGCAATATCTTTCATTTCTCTGAAAGAAAGTTTTGAACCATGTGTCTCATGAGCCATGACAGGGAGCAAAAACTGAGAAGATAGAACAGAGCAAGAAGCTGGACACTGAAGCATGGAAAGATGTATGCTTAGTATTACTTAGAGAGACAGGTGAAAACAACGGGTAAGTGAACAAGTGAGAATCAAGAAGATGCAGTTAAAGCTGAAGCGGTAGCAGATGGCCACGCTGCAAGAAGGGAAAATAAAGAAACTCTACTTGTGAAAAAACATAGACCAATAATATAAGTTTAAAAAAGAAGCCATCACAAATAAAACTTTTAGGATGTGGATGGCTGGAGACAGATCTATCAGATTTTTACTCAACAGGGAAATGGTTAAAGGCAAATGGTTAAAGGCATCGTGTGACAACTCCTTTGCTGTCTTTGTAGTTCTTTGGATCAGGATATCTCAGTGCAAAGTACAGGCAAGCTAAGGCATGCATGGGTGCATCGTGATCACTAGGGGAACCCAGATAGTGTTAATAAGTACAAATACTTGAGCTTTCCTTGATCTAGCATTAACCAATTTCAGATCCATCTGTTCCATTTTGGATAGCAGCCTGGATGTTTCATGTTAACTTCATATGCTTCTAAATTGGCATCAGTTGTATCTTCTATTAAATAATGCTCATAATTCAACAACCGTCTGGACAGAACAAGGGCTATGTTCTCCTTGCTAATTTCAAAAAGACTACTGAGAGGATGGGGCATAGAAGACTTGATCCCATGCCCCTAAATTCACTCCTAGATTTAAAGAACACTACTTAACAGCATCTTTCTGTGCCTAAATTAGCAGAGAAACACATTTAAACAAAATAGAAATGTGCTTTAAGCAAACAAGCCAAAGGCTTGTAAGCTGAATTTTATCTTTTCTTAAACGTAAGAAATCTCATGACCTTCAAAGGCCTTTTCCTAAGCAATGGAAATTTGAGGCTATAAAGGACAAATCTTGTTTGCAATAAAGAAATGGGAGGTAGGGAATTGATTTAAGGAGATAGGATTTGATCCAGTGAGTTAGTGGGAAAATAAAACAGTCTAGCCTCCCTTTATGGTTTAGTTTGAGCCTGTAGAACCATCTCCATTTCAATTCCCCTCATTAAAGAGTTTTCTCATTCTCAGTTTCTCTCATTAAAGACATAAAGTTTAAAAGGTGGCAACTAACTGGAAGAAATTGTGTTTGTACAGTGAATTGAAATCTAACGGCCTCAAGTTTTGCCCTCAATTACATCCACACGAAGATACTCGTAACTTTGGTACTAATTGCAAGTACAGATGGTATCGAAGTCATTTATCTGCAGCTCTTGGGATTTATCAAAAGAATGAAGGCAAAGTGGCAGGCTGAAGTGACCACTCTTGGTTTACTCATGTGTGTTATCACTGATCACTGGCAGAAATAAGCTTGAGTTTTGTGCTACTGAATGAAGTCATCCTAGCGCTGAGCCAGAAACAAAGCAGCAGAAGTTTCCAAAATTCCTCCACATAGTACTATAAAATGATGTTGAAGTCAATAACAGTGAGTGAAACAGTAAAAGTCACACTAATATTTTGTTGTTGTTGTATCTGTAAAAAAGTCTTTATTTCTTGAAAAGAGATGGAAATATTTATTTGGGAACCTTTTGCTCTCAACCAGAAGCCCATTATAAATTATGCAATTTGCCCCATTGTCCCATCTTCCACTCTGGCAGTACAACCAGGGATTTCATTCCTCTCCTTCTTCTGTTCCTCTGCTGCGTAATCATCAACAGTAAGACACCTGCAGTTTAAGATTATATGTGACTAGTAAACCTGTCACTTTCTAAAAAAAGTCTGCGTAGTCACTTGTCATCTAGATCAAGTAGATTTACATACATGCCTTTGAAAAAAATTCCTCTTAACTCAGAAAGCGAACATGCGCTTTTTGCTGAAAATACCTCAGCAGCTTACAGACTCCCAGGAATACTTGTCTGCATACTCCTCTATGAGAAAAAAAAAAAAAAAAAAAAAAAAAAACCAAAAAAAACCCCAGAAAGATGTTTTTCAGATCAAACAAAAGCTTGAAAATACTTACCCTCCTAAAATATTAATCAACAAGATAACAGGAGAGGTACCATCATATAACCCGCTTAGATTTTCTAGCCAAGTCAGACAAAGAAAAAACAGATCAAGGTGTTTAGAGAATTGTACTCAATGACTGGAAAGCTATAGCTTATTCTAGAGATGCTTGGTCCTCCAATTTCTCTCAGTTATAACAAGTGATTTATTTTCTTCTGCATTATTTCCATGTATTTTAAGCAGATGTTAATTCCAAATATAAGCAGAGAAATGGCATTCTGAAATAATATTAAAGCTGAATTCTGCAAACTTTCTTAATGATCAGCCTAGCTTGGTTATTTCTAAATATATGTCATGGTTTGGGCCAGACTGGCCACTGAAAGAAACGACAGATGCTCTTCCCCACCTCTCTCTCCAAGGAGAGGAGGGAGAGAGAGAGAGAGACTTATGAGTTTTGAGGAAACTAAATTACTTTAATGAAATATTAATAAGAAAATAAAAAGAAACTAATTAAATATATACAATATATACAAAACCATATCAAGCTCCCAGGATGTCGATCACATCACCAGAAGGCACTGGGAAAGTCCCAGACTGGACTCAGCGACAGACGGGAACTGGATTCCAGATCTGGACTCAGGAATGCACGAATCAGTATCAAAGGCAAACGAACAGATGGAGTCCTCCTCGGATGCCGGCCATTGAAGGAAAACACCCTACCCTTTGATCCCACAGTTTTGAGGTTTTTTTTTTTAGAAAAAGCTCAGCTTTTCTACTGAGCATGAGGCAGATGGGACAGAACACCCCGTTGGTCAGTTTTGGGTCACCTGTCCTGTCCACTCCTCCCCGCAGGTGGGACCCCTCTATGCTTTTCTGCTTCCGACCCTCCAACGGGGCAAATAACAAAGTGAGCTGCCCTTGGGTGTTATAGCAGTAAGTATAAGCAGAAGCCTCTCCACATACCATTCCTTGGCATAATTATAAATAATCAGGTTTTGTCTCTCTGAGAGCGAACAGTGTCTCCACAATATGCTGTTAATTTCAGAGAGTTCAGTTAGTTAGAAGAGGTTTAACTGCAAAGTAAAATTACTGAACAGAAAATTGGTTCTGTTTCACGTCAAACCAGGACATTATTGTCCACTAACTCAAATAATAACTAAGAATGTAAGATTAAGTAAGCCTTTAGTCAAAGTCAACACTGTTCTGCCTTTTGCCTCCAGAAAACCGTAACTTAATATTCTTCAGAGACATATTTACTTTTGCTGTTAATGAATATCTTTGTGTTATTTCCAGTTAAGTATTATGTATTGCCTACTTCTTCCAATTCTTATTTGCTCTTTGGAGCACCTGCAATTTAACACTCAGACTGGTACCTACATCTGTGGCACATCAGAATTTTTCAAGAACAGCCATTGTCATCTTTCAATAGCACTGCTAACCAAAAAAAAAAACCCTTCCAAAACAAAAAAAAACAACCCATACCTGAAGCCCCATCCAAACAGTCATGGTTGATTTTAAAACCCCACTTGCCACACAGTCCACCTCCTGTGTGAACTGAAGGACTCCTGTTTGTTGTTCTGTCATTTAAGAGCAACAGGCATATGCGAGACTAACAAGCAAATTATTCTTTCTAATCCTCTCTAATTTATGGAATCACTTTGAAGGGGGAAAGGAAAGGGGGGGAGGCCTTTTCACCATGATCAATAAAGAGTTTTCCTGAAGGGTCAATTTTTGCATATTTTACCCTTGCTGTATGAATTTTTCTCGGTGGTGTTTTTTATGTTCTGGGGTTCCTACTTGTTCATGCTACCAACTTGTAAATTGTGTATTGTATATGTGCACTTTCCATTCCTCAATGGTATGTGCAAATGCTTATGTTTGCAATGGCCCTTGCACAAATACTGCTTGAAATTACATTTTGCCCCTTTTTCCTTTCCTTGCTTGTTTTCTTTCTGATGAAAGAACAATAGTAATCTGTGGTCTTCAGTCACTAATGTTCATTAAAGCAAACTGGAATTCTCTTGTCTTCAAGTCATACCAGAAGAAAAACTCATATACCACATGACATTGAAAAATGCTTGTTTGTACCTGGAAGTTTTTCTGGTTTTCCAGTTACATTAGTTGGCCAAGTGAATGCTATAATGTTCCACCATTACCACAGCACCCCAAAAGGGGCTTGTTTCAAAGAAGAAAAATACTGCATTTTAAGCTAGTGTACACATTATCAATTGCTCTCTGAGTAAACCAACACATAGTTTTTATATCTTCTGTAACACCTGAGTAACTGAGCCCTGAGCAGAAGATTTCAGGCTGGAGGAGGACCGCTTCGTCCCCCGGGTCCCGGTGCAGTGGCTCAGCTGTTTCCATAGCTACCCAGGCTGCAGTGGCTGTCACAGCCTCTCGGTCCTGGGAAACCCCATCCGGGTTTGGGTACCTCTCTGCACCCTCTGGGTACGGCCCCTTTACAGCTCTTCCCTCTAGGTCACCCTGAAGAGCACTCCCTTGCATCAGGTCTGGCATTGGACCTACTGGTCTGCTCTCTTCTTCCTCCACCCCTGGAAAGAGAAGAGATGCTACGGAAGCTCATGCATTGCAAGTCCTTATTTTGTGTCTACAGTGGACAGAGTTTACAACAGTGTCCCAAATGGGAAAAGGATCAGTCATTGACTTCAGTGTCCCTTTTAGTCAATTCATGATGAAGGTGGACAAAAGCACAGGTGTTACTTAGCCCTGAGCAGACTATAACTTCTACAAAAGCTACTGATGCCAAGCTTTTCTTTAGCGCAGACCTGGCAAAATAAAGAACACCTTTTTTTTTTTTTTTTTTTTTTTTTTTACAAAGTAAACTGCTTCTCCTTGTTTCTGAACCATGCAATATGGATACTTTAGTTTGTGATGTTACTGACAGTTGCCACTACCATTTGTATGGCAACATAGCTTGGGGGGGTTGGGGGGTTTTGTTTCCCCCAATTTCATGAGCCATTTAATGGGGTAACCAATTCAATATTTCTAGGAAGCCCACAGCCTGGTTTTCAGACTTGGGAAAGGGGATACAAATGCCAGATACATTACATAAGGTTGTATATCACCTAAATTGTGAATACAGTGTCATATGTATAGGCTCTGCCAGCTGCTGACTTGTTTTCACTGTTCACTACACATTTGGTCTGAACGAGACAGTCTCATTACTTTATGTTTACAAGCCTGTTTTGTAGCAGGTTGAAGTCAAGGACATAAAAAATAAAAATATAGTACCTTACTTTGATTTGGACATACTGAAGATTGCTTTAAAGAGAAGCTCATTCTGTGTGTGTAAAAATGCAGATTGAATATGGTTTTACTTTGTAGCTACCCAAGTTTTAATACTGCTTTTATATTTTAAAACACAAAAGAGATGTAGAAGTACAGGCCTTATGTAAAATTCATCGCAAATCTTCAAAACAGGTTTGATATGGCCAGTGACAAATGATGTCCCATAAAGCATTGCATGACTATTTTTAACATAGCTCTCATACATAATTTCTCCTGCATTGATTGCCCAGCAATATGATCATGTTGAAATACAAGGCATTATAAATGACGGGCTTTCATATCTCCACTTAATCTTTGCAGGACCCATACTCACTGGACTTCATATGAGAAGCAAATAAAAACAAGTGACGCTGACAACTGGAACCATCCCAGCAGCTTAGCTCTAGCCATCTATCTGTATTAATCACTGCTGCATATACGTGGTGACTGGCTGCTAATGGGAAACATCCCAAGCATTTCATTTATTTCACCTTCTTCATCCTTACTTTACTGGGCAGTAATTTCCCCTTCAGTTGAGATCCTAAATGTTGAGCCCTCCCCATGCCAATATCACCAGTCATTGTGGACCCTACCCCTCAGGTCTAGTATTCTCACAATGCTTTTTTTCTTCTTTTTTTTTTTTTTAAGCCAAAACTCCATTTCTCCATCACTTTCATAAAAACGCAACTTTCTCTTACCTCCTACCTCTCTAAAGTTGTTTACTTCTGCACCCTCCTCATTTTTCATCCACTACCTCCACTTTTGTCCTTCACTGTAAGATAGATGATAAAAGGCCTGAGCATCAGCATGTGTTGGCTTTCATTCCCAGTTTTGCCCACTCACTTTCTGCATCACAGGATTATCTGGGATCCGAATAAAAGCCAGGATCCAGCTCCCCCAGGCAATGAACAGCCCTATTAAAGGCAGGCACACCAGAATCCATTTGCAGGCACTGAGCCGCAGGGCTGAGTGCGGGTCGAGGCTCTGCACAGTAGGACGCAGGGCCATTTCTGGCCCCAACCTGGTACGAATGGGGACCAGGAAGGAGTCAAAGTGGAAGGGATAGCAACGAGAAGAGCAAGTAGTTCTCCCAGAAAAGCTTGAGCTCTCCTTCCCGGGTTCAGGTAATGTGTCTGCACAGTGCGCAGGGCGGCTGTGCCGCAGCTTTGGCTGTGTGCGAGGGCTGGGGGCAGTCACCGCCCTTTGTGCCTTTGCTGGTCATGTTGCCAGCATCTGTTTACCCTCCTATAAAATGGAATAGTACCACGCAGGAGGCTGTGAGCCTTAGGGAAATAAGACACTTTTGAGATCCTGGGTGGAAAGTGTAAGAACTTGGTGTCAGCTCTGTTTTCATTTCATACTTTGCACCTGCATTTCTATCCAGAATCTCTGTCATTGTCATCCTGTTTGCGAGTACCGGGAAGCGCCTCTTCAACCTTCCTTGTTATTTGCATTGCAAGGGCAAACTGGAATATACTGCCTCTTGCAAGCCCAAGCGCTCAGCGCCATCTCCCAACCCCCCAAAATGACTCAGTGGATCCCAGCCTCCTTGCCTGCTGTGTAAACAGGGGGTACGAGCAAGGACAGGCAGGATGGTCACATCCACCGGCTCTCGTTTGCACTTGGAGCCGGCGCTGGCACAGCACACAGCGGCACCCCGCGCCACGGGGGAAGGGGCTCCCGGGGAGTGCGAACCGTGGGTGGCGGGGCCCAGCGCCGGGGCCCACCGCGGGCACCGAGCCGGGCGGGTGCCCGCAGGGAGCCAGCGGGGCCGTGCCCCGCTCCGGGCTCCAAAGTCCCCGCCGCCCTCGCACCCGGCCCGCTCCCCCGCCCCCGTCCCCGAGGCCGAGCCGCGGCGGGGAAGTCCCGCCCCGAGCGGGGCGGGCTGTGAGCCGCGGTGGGAGTGGGGGGGTCCTGCCGCGGCTGGCGGGGCTGACGTGCTGCCGGCGGAGGGTCCTGCCCGCGGGGTGAGCGAGCGAGCGAGCGGGC
>VUYV01000012.1:4954331-4968004 GCA_008711295.1 Anarhynchus alexandrinus | reverse complement strand
CGTCGCGGTGCTGCGGGGTTGGGGCCGCGCCGGGCGGCGGCGGCCTGAGGCGGGCGGGCGGCCTGAGGCGGGCGGGCCTGCGCTTGGTGTCGGGGAGCGCAGGTATGGGTGCCGGGGCTTAGGCGGCCGCCGCTCCGCGGGGATAAGGGCGCTGAGGCGCGGCACGTGCCGCCCCGGTGCAGCCCCGGCGGAGGGGGCCGCAGGCGTGAGAGGGGGAGCGGCGGCGGGAGGCGGGAGGGGACCGCGCCGGGACAGCGGCGCTGCGGCAGGCAAGGCTCCTGCAGGGAGACCCGCAGCAGGTCTGGAGCTTGAGGTGATGAACACCTCCTTTATGGAGAAGCGTCTCAGATGACAGTTATCAGCAGAGTAACCCCCCAGCTCAGGCCGGCTTCACTGTGTGAGTGCAGCTACGCTGCTATTATTAGTGCTGGCATTTAATATTTGTACAGTCATAACAAGTTAAATATTGGAACTACATCCTCTCTAGTACTCCTCTCCCGTCGGTCCCTGAGGGTGGCTCCGTGAAGGAACAAACGCCTCAATCTAAAACTGGGACCTTCAAAGCCTGCCTTCGGCTGCCTCTCCATCTGGAAGTACCCGCAGCCCTCTGCAAGATGCTTCCAGAGTTGCTTAAGCTTGACAAGGCTCACAGCAAAGCTTCAGCCTTGCCTGCGAGCCTTGTTGGGATCCAGACACCGCACATTTTCTCCGTGGCCTGAGGTGTGCTGCCCTTTACAGAACAGAGTTGCAGCAGACGCCTCTTGCACCCGTTCGGCACGCTGCAGAAAGGAGTGCTGGTTCTGAGTGAGGGAGGTTTGGGTCCCTTCTGCCAAGTGGAGTTCAGTGCTGTAGCTAAGCCACTGCCCAACAGTGGCCCTGGGTGTTTGGCAGTCCCTTTGCAGCAGGTCTCGTGTTCTGGTGACATGGTCCCGAGTTGAAGCATACAAGTCCTGTTGCTGAGGAGCTCAGATGAGCATCTTTTGGCCTAGCAAGTACATGAATATATATGACCTCTAAGAAACCTGTAGACAATAATTCTTTTTTAAGGCGAGTCTGTTGTTAAGGATAGTATCTTCTGTATGCTATAGGCTTGTGGTAACTCTTGAATGAAACAGATTTTTAGCCAGAGGTCACTTGCTTTTGGAAAACTGTGTTTTGCTTGTCTGAAATTCCCATGTGCTTTATACTGGGTACGTTACTTGATGTCCTCCGTCGTAATATGTTCTGCAGTGTTTAAAGGTTGTTGCCTTCTTTCTGCTGGGGGCTGTATTTCAGTGATGGGTGAAGCGATGCTTGTAATAGGTAGCTTTGTATCATTTTGTCAGGTACTTTGGGATGGTTGTATGAAAGACTACATAAATGTCATTTATTATTATGAATGCCTCTCATGTTTTGGAATTTAACAGACATAATATTTGCCATCATGTCACCATCATCACATTCATTTTTGTAGTTATAATCAAAGGTGGCAACAATGGCATTCAGATGCTTAATTACATTTCATATAGGTGACCAGTGCTAACTTATTAAATTAATGCATGGTGGAGCAGGAAAAAGTGTCACTGCTTCCCTCTGAGGTTAGGGAGCCGTCGTCAACTTGCTCCTCACATCTGAAAATCAGTATATAGTGAAGCATATGGCACCAACGAGTTCTGTGTTTATTAAAGGACTGTTTCTCTGAACATTCTGTGGGTTTTATTTCTTATTTCACGTGATGCAGATCTAAAATTTTTTTCCATCTTTCAAAACTTGAAATACTGAACAAGGTTCATTTTTTAGTAAGCTGAAACTAAGACTTCTTAAGGTTTTATGAAAAAAGAGAAAGGAGACTTCTGCTTGCATCAGACTGGCCACCTGTCTAGTAGGGGGAGGATTAGAAATCCATCTTGGTTGTGGAAACCTAAGGTTCAGTCCCTGGTTTGATTCAGACCAGTTTTGAACTTAGGTCTTCAGTGTTTCTGGAGAATACACAAGTCATTGCATTACGAGCTGTATTGGACAGGAGAGGGAGCGTTCCATCCCCCTAGTTCTAGAATGAAATTTCATCTTTTTCTCAAAACCAGTAGGGTAGATTTTCTGCATTAACATAATTTTCTGGTCACAAATTTAAAAGCTTCCTCAGAATTTTCTAAGCAGTTGCCATGTCTTTGGTCTGATATTAATATGTATGTGGGTAATAATCCAAGAAAGGCATTTTATCCTAGCAACGGCTGGGATACGTTTCAGAAGTATTTAACTACTTGGATAATAAGAAGAAAGACCACCACCACCACCATCATCTCTTATATTACAGTTTTAAGTAAATCAGAATTTTTTAGTCGAGTCTCAGAAACATGTAGGATCACTCTTCTCAAAGATATTCTGAAACCTTAGTTTTGCACGGAGCGACAGCTGCAGGGTTTTTCCTGAAGTAACTTCTGTGGAGGAGGGAGGATCAAAAAAGAACGGTATGTTACCTGCTGAGGTACTCTCTCTTCTTCTGCTTTTTCAGGATCTCACCTCTTACGTCAAAGTGTAAAAGGAGAATTGTTTTATCCCACAGTTGTCTTTGCCGTGTCCTGAGTCTCTGTAGTGACCACTAAATGACAGGAATTTAACTCTCTTTGCTGTGTTTTGCGTACCTTCTGGCAGATGGGTCATTTTCAGATGGGTCTGGAAATGTTCAGCTGGTCTTACTGCTCGAACTCTTGAGGGTTGTAAACTTTATTGCAGGACTTGTCTCTGTCTTACTCACTTTAGACTGGGTAGGAAAGATTTTTTTTTAAAAAAATCAGATAATTAATAGTTTCTGGGACAAAACAGTGGCAAGGTTCTGTGTCCAGTTTTTGTTAAGATTGAAGATTCAGCAATACCTGGAAAGAAAGCAGGTGGCCATGCAGGAGACCTGACAGTCCCATCAGCTTGTGTGTGTTGGTTGTTCCTGCCGTTTCACTATTGTACCCAGCTGTGGGTAAGAACAGTACCAGGAGTTGTACAAGCAAGGGGTCATTGCCTTTGACCACTGACAAAGTATGCAGACTCTATAAAGACAGTCTCTAAGTTAAAACATACTCATTAAGTTACACACATCAGCTTTAAGCTTTCACTTGGCTCCCATTAGCTTTTCTAGTGTGGGCTAGTTTCTCGTTAGAGCAGAAGTGGACCTTGACAGGAGCATACAGCTTCCATTTACTGACAGAGCCATAGCAGAACAGTCATAGTTGAAACAGTGAAGGCTTTTCTTGCAGTGTTTTTTTCCAGTGGGCGTTCAGATTGATTGCAAGTTTTGCGATACAGTTGTTTGCAGTACTGGGAAACTGAATTTAGTTCTGTGCATCTAAACCAATCACTCACTATTAAAGAAAGTGATTTTCTGGAAGTCCCTGCTTATCCCAGTTGCAGCAGTCTGCGATCCTGAATGAGGCACTAAACCCCATCTCCATGCTGTTCTCCACTGTGTGTGGCTTCACAGGCCTCAGTGAAGGCCTCACGTACCTCAGTGGTACGTTCTGCCACAAAGCTGACCTTGGGGTTCATTCTTCTGAATTTCCTAGCTAGTAATGTCCAGCCTTTACCAGGAGGTAGTAATGAACATCGCACTTCCATTGCATGGGTGTGTGTGGTGAAAAGGATGATGTCTGTTCTTTGGTGTCTTTGACCTCCATCCCTTTTCTCTTTTGGTTTGCATGTAAAGATCCATAGACTTACTTGGTGTGGCTCTTGGTGATGGTGCTGCACAAGTGAGCAATAATGCTCCGTCCAACACACTTACTGAAATATTTAAGCTCATGTGAGAATATTTAAGCATATGTGACCTTAAATAGAGAGAAAACCAATTAAAGTCAATGAGATTAACAGTAAGAGTAGAGTTATGTGTATGCGTAAGTTTCAGATTTGAAATTTAGAGGGAATGAAGACTGAACACATATTTCTGAAAAGCACAAACTTCTTTTCCTATATCGTATCGCCCTAACAAGAAAGAGAGTGAGTGCTAGGAGCCCAGCACCCATAAGAAGCAAATAAGATTTTGTTTAGGCTTAGGAATACAAATGCATGCATCAGCATGCAGGACTCAGCCCATATTTGCATATAGGGTAATGTGACTTCAGTCCTGATTTTTGGCCTAAAAACACCATGTGTGCATGTAAAATATAATTAATGTAATGTTGGGCCCTAGGGGAGAATTTTTATCTGACCTTTTATTAGGAGTAATTTTGGAAGCTGCCCAAAATGTAAAATCCCCTGAAGTTCTTCTAAAGGAGATGTTGATGAAAAACCACTTATGGGGATGTTGGTCTCAGATCTCTCTTGAGGAAGAGAAACTTCAATGTGACTTTGCTCAAAGAAGCCTAGGTTTTGAGCCTGTTATCTGCACAGAAATAAGGTAAAATAAAAGTCTGACTCTATTCTGCTTACAACAACCGAACTTTAACCAAATTGGAAAAAAAAAAGTGTGCAAATTATTGCATACTAAGGGGCTTAAACTCTGCCTCTGGGGCATATCACTGTACGCGTGCATACGTGGTCATGTGCAGATAACATGTGCTTGCTTTGATCCCAAAGGTATGGCCATACTGTGAAATCAATGAGGATCATACTGTGAAATGAATGAGAGGCTGCACTTTGTTCTGGTGTGGCTGTTCAACTGTAAGGAAGAAACCTGTTTTATGTATGTCTGGCTCAGAGCCTAGCTAGAGCAAGAATGTGACCCTCAAACCATGAGCTGGAAGGTCTGTCTGTCTGCCACGAGCTGAGCAATGGAGGGAGTACACAGTGAAAATTTTCACTTACGCTTTCAGGTGAACATTTAAAAGCTTTGCTTCTGACTTGCCTGGTTCCTTTCCCCAAAGTGTGACTTTTGGAGGTTCTGAGGGCAGCAAATCAATATATTGGCCTTTCACGTATCTCTAGCAGTGTTTAAATTTCTCTTACAATTTAAGTGACTTTGCTTTTAGGTTGTAGAATATTGCCAGTGCCACTCAAGCAACGTAACTGCTGTGGTGTGTGTACATGCATATTTTGCAGGTTTCTGCTTATCGTTGTAGGATTATGTAAGGCTTGGCTAGAGTTCTCCTAATTCTTTTCATAGCATGTATTGTAACTTAATATAAAGCCTTACTTCCAGTATCCCTTCTCAATTCTGTAGTGTAAAAGCTTTTTGCTTGCTCAAAGCGTATATAGAAAGTCTAGTAAAAAACAATATTTAGTCTTTCTTTTAGCTTGGCTCCTTAAGGAAATTCATGTTTCTGAATGGTTTTGGGACCAGAGCTAGGCTGTTGAAGGCCACTGTGTTAACCCACTATTCTGAGTATCTCCAGAAAAGTGTGTTTCAGGAAGAAGGGCTGCAAGGTAGGGATAGGTGATGCTTTTTAAACATTTCCCCTGAGAGTTCTCTAGGTTTTGAATCTGTTGGTCAATTTCTACCCAGAGAAGAGAGTACAGATATCTGAAATGGTGAGGTTCTTACTTGCTCCATGAAAATATGGCCACCCAAAGATGGGAAACTGCAGGTGCCCTATTAAAGGAAGAGCTGCAACATACGCTCATATGGGGTTAGACAGGAGTTCTTGTAGGAAAGAGACACTGTAAGTGTTCCCCTCCTCTCTGAGAAGAGCTTTAGTCAAGGCATGAAAAATCTCCTGTGTGACATCAATCCTTAGGACACAAAGCCTTGTCTCAGTGTTGGTGCTCATGGAAGTACTAGTATGCCATCCTTATGCAGTTTGACTGAGAACTAGGAGGAAGGCCAGCACTATACATCCAGTGTCCTTGTCCCCTTAGTACACTTCTGCATTAGGCAAGGGGCCATACTATGAAAATCTGTCATACTTGTGTGGGTTTTTTTTAAAATTAACTGAGTATGAAGGTAGTGAAAAAAGGAAACACTGCCTCTGAACAGGTAAGATTATTTTCCTTGGCTCATTTTTCTGAGTTAGCTTGAAGTTCGGCAAATCATGATAATCTCATAGCTCCAGTTTGGGAGAAGAAAAAGACCAATGTCATTTCTGACCAATGTCAATTCTGAAGACAGGGAAGAATAAATATGACTTTAATGAGAATAATCTGCGTCACCTTCAGAGAAGCACATCTGCCATTTCTGCAGAAGAGACAGGAGTTTGTCCAGAAGTCTTCATTTTTTGATAGGACTTTTGCTGTTTCCAAATTCTGTTTCTTGAGCAAAAAGCAGTAGGAGTTGTGCTGTTCTCTCGTGTAACACAGAGACAACTAGAGAGCCCATGTAGGAGTACGGCATCGCAGGCTGTTGGACACCTTTGCAGACATTGGCACAGAGGGAATTGCTGGGCTAAATGACAGGTAAGCCTGTATCTGTCCTTCTGGAGCAGATGCGAGTTCACTCCTACTGCTGCTCTCACCCAGCCAGCTGTGATGAACTCTGCTCCACAGCCCCTTGTTGCTGCACTTCCCTGACGCTGTGCATAAGCAAAAAAGCCATGCTTTTTGAAACCAGTGTATGAGAGAGATGGGTTTCAGGCGTGTTTGTCCTGTAATTAGCTCTTGTGAATAAATTTTTGAAGAAGTAGATCTGGCACCTATCTGTCAGAGAAATTAGAAAACTTGCTTGTCTGGTGGAGAAGAGAAAGAACCTCTGTTGGCAGTATTGAGTTTCTTCCACCCTGTAAACCTCTACGGAGTTAGCAGAAGCGTGGGGGAAGAGAGAAATAAATTAATTTTTAAAATTTTCCTTACATAGTCTACACGTGGTTTTTTACCCTCTGCCTCTTCTCTTCCTTTGTCTTGCTAACATTTTTCCTTGTTACAAAATGTTTACGTGTGGGGAATGGTGGGATAACACAGCATAGTCTAGCTAATGGTAATTTACTACAAATGTGTCATATATTTCTAATTTGGGGCTTTTCCATGCTCTGTAGAGGTTGCTCACAGAAGAATTGAGTGCTCAAAGCATTTCCTCCATCTGTAAATATATACTGAACCTACGCTATGTCACATTTCCTAGGACTGCATGGTTATAAAGGAAAGGCTCACTTACAACGCTCTTGATGAAGCCAGGGCAGCCCTTGTTTCTAAGTGGCAGCTGTGTTTAACTTTCGGAATATAATAAATACCTATTGAGCCATTCTTTTTGCTTTTTTTGTAAATTTTGTGTCACAGCAATCTGGATTTAGTGTCGCTGTAATCTCACATTGTAATGTAATAGCAATAAAATTATTCCTATACAAGTCTAGAGAGAATCTGTGCTAATACCATTAAAATGTGCTTACCGAATCAAAACAAATGCGGCGTTAGCATGTGGAAACTGTGTTTATGCGATTATAATGTTTCAGCAATATGAGATTACTGTAGGAAGCAACTAATCCAAACCTAGAGAGACTTCCCATTACAAGACCATTAAAATGACACAATTACTGAAGCGCAAGTTTCAGATGGAAAAAGCGGAAACACAAATCTTGTCATCAGTATTCAGGCAAAACATCTATTGAACTCAGTGGAGTTTTTACCAGTCTCAGGAATGCAGTACCATGACCTTTTTAGCAGCAAGTCTCTTTTCTCTTAACAATACCTCTAGGAAAAATATTTACTTCACCAATATTTAATAGTTGGCTGGTGGCAAGACTCGTATTTTATGCACCACATGATTGGTGATTGTAAAGATTTGTCCAGAGGTTATTCCAGAAATGTTAAGGTATTGTTTCAAGGCTGTTGTGAAATAATACAAGTTTTGGTTATATCTTAAAGCAATTTTCATTATCTTTTTATCTGAATATGTACTTTTCAGGAAATACCATGTATTTCTCTGTTTATGCAGCACCTATAGCAGAGAAGCCTTGTTCTATGCAGGAGCACCTTGGCGAAACCACAGCATAAATTAGTGATTTCCAAAACCAAAATACCTTTTATTGCCAGATAAGAGCTTACCTGTTTATCTTTTGTCATAGGAATTGGCGCCTTTCCTCCTGCCCTCAGTCTGGGTTAAGTTTCAGTAAATACAATTCACACATTTTATGTAGGACCATCTAAAATATACTTGTCTTGTCCAGGATTCTTCTTGGCTCCCTCTGTAGTCCATGGAAGGAGGCCAATATTACAGAAAGTGACTTGTCTTGTTCTATTACAAACATTCAAAATAGACTGGGTGAGTTGCCTATAGATATGTCTTTCCATCTCCACTATGAAAATGGTCTAGACGATTATTCAGTGGAAGACATATATCATTTTAGGTGGCTAAATGAGGTGATAGGAATTCAGTCCTTGGTGTATGAAAGAAGAAACTTTCAGAAGAAAGTTCTGTGTAAAACATGGCATGCAAGTCATTAGTAAAGCACACGAACATTGATTTCTGTAGTAAGAACTACATGCTTAAATTAAGCAGCAGTCTTTATTCCATTTAAAAGCCGTTTGCACCTAAAATCTGTTTTAAAAATACTAATTAAATTCTGGTTCCATCAAGTGAATCTTATTAGGAGTAATGTATCATTATAGCATAATCAGAGCGTGCTGTCTGTGTAAATGACAGTAGGGAAGATATCAGGACAGTGGTTTTAAAAATAGTTCCAGTCACAGGTTGTTGGCTGTCTTTATTTTTCATATTTTTTTTATTAAAAGCAGTGGCTTTCTAAAACTGTTAGTAAGCAGGCACAGACATTAATATTCATCATATTTTTCATGCAGATAAAATTAGGCCTACTTTAAATGCTGTTTGTGTCAGTTTCCCTTTTTGTGATGCTTCTTGTATTTATAAAAATCCTTGACCTCAGTCAAAAGGTTCAATAGTAGGCATTGGTTCTGTAGGATCTGTATGTGTGCTATAATCTGAAATCTAGAGTCTAAAAATCAACAGATTGGTATCTGCTACAAGAGAAACCTGGCACTGGAACTGGTAATTTTAAATGTTTCCTGCTGTTATAAATCAGAAGACGGCAGCCTCAGGCTGTAAGTACATCTCACACACGCAGCCATAGATCTTCGCAGTGGTCAGGCCAGATTAATTGAGGGTAGTTGAAATAAACTGTGTCAAAAAGGAATTAGCGGGAACAAATGTTGAAAGTCAACTTGTTTATCAAAGTAGTAATCTGAAACTGAGCAAAAATTCACATTCAATTAGAGTGGCCTTTTTGAGTAACTGCGCTACTAAATAACTAAAAAACAGAAGTGGAAACTTGTTAAAGAAACAGCCTGTAATTGCTTTGCGTCAAATTTTACCAAAAGAACTTCAATATAGATGTAATTATATAACAAAATACTTATATATGTTTGTTTTCCTAACTTAATAAATGGATTTGAAAATTGTCAGTGAACATGGGGAAAGAAAAGTGTGTCTCCAATGTAGAGAGTAGTTATCACTCTTTATGCTGTCAGGGTTTTACTGAATACCATAGTGTAGATATTAAACAAAAAAAAAAAAGGAAAAAAAAGTGCAAAGTTAATGCCATTATCTTTGAATTATCTTAGTCTCTTTGCTGTGCATATAAGAATGACTCAGATCATTGAACTTTCTCCAAAATAGTGGGTTGCTCTACATAGCACCAGCTTTGTTCAAGGATAGAATTAATGACTGGGTTGGACAACTTAATTGAATTGCAGCTAGCAGCAGTTTCTGACTAAGACAGGTATTTTGCTTTTAATTATTTGCTCAAGAATAATATTTTCTGAAGTCATGCACATCTTAATTTATTTGGCAAAAAATAAATCATTATATTAATCAGCCAACAGTCTGTTGTATGAGAGTAATTATTCTTCTGCCTTCTCAAACAAGTCAACACACTAGCCTAGAAATTAAATTCATAAAAGAACAGTTCTTCCTAAGTCTGCTTTTACACCAGACAAGCAAACATAGTCAGTCAGTCCTGTCTCTTTCTTATGGATGGCCAAATTTTCATATAAAAATAACTGCCTACAGACTTCGCTAGGCAGGTGATACCTGCTGTTTGCAGGGGCTGGGTCCCTTTTGTACATTGGTACTCTGACAGTGACTGCTTCTCGTGAGATGAAAGTATCCCCAAAGAGACCTCGACATTCTTGTGTCCTTTGATATGTAGAGTTCAGTGCCCTTCAGATTTCAGTTTTTCTGTCATCCTGGTAGATTAACTTCAGCAGTTAAAAGGCAAGCGTCCTCTGAGGGCTTCACCAGTAACAAACCCATGTTTATGATATTATTCACTAAAAGGGAGACAGAAATGGGAAAGACCTCTCTCTTTAATCAATAATGCATGCTCTAGTTAGTCCTGTCCTCTGGACATGATTAAACATGTATTTTGTTTCATAACTGATGATTTTGGTTGACTAGGGATTATAACTATATATCCTCCAGCCTTTGCAACTAGCATCCAGAAGATCTAACATGAACTGGGTAGTCAGCTCTGTTTAATGTTAATATGGCACATAAATGAAAATGACTACCCTTACCCCCAAAAGAAAAAAATTCCCCCAAAATCCCAATGGGGAGAGCTGCAGCTAATTCTAACCTGTGGCGAGTCAGGCCAGACTTGCACAGGGCAGATGCCTTTGGCATGAATCAACTGCAGACAGTAGCCTCAACCTTTATCTTTGTCATCGCTAACTTGAAGTTTTGAGAAGTAATGTTGTTTTGTTCATGTTAAAGATAAAGAAAAAAAGTTTCTTGGAGGCTGAGCCACATAAATTAGGTGTTAGGTTAAGGTCTGTTCTTAACTGGTAAAATATTTGGCCAATGCAGCTGATGGGAAAAGCACTTTGGCTTCTGCCCCGCTGGTTGGGAGCAAAGCTGTAGCTTTAGCAGCTGTTGTCGGCTTTGGAGGAGTTGTGCTGGGCTGTTCCAGACTGCCACAGGGCAGCTGGCAGGAGAACCTGAGCCTCTGTTGAAGTCTAAGGAGCAGATCATCACCCTCATCCTGGCATTCCTCATCCAGAGGGGCGGACAAGGTCCCCAAACACGGACAGCTTCCTCAGCGCGCGAGGGGGATAGTGATTCTTGGAGGACACAGATAAATAAAATGAACGTACCAGTAAGGAATATTCAGCCTTGGTGCCAAGTATGTTCATCTGGTGGCTCAAGCTGACAAAATTTGACAGCTGCTGAAGAGCAGAGAATCCTAAATGAACATACAGTGGTTGTTATTAAATAGGAAACATTTATCTTAATGTGATATTGACTATAGCACAATAAATGATGATGATTTCCCTGTACCGGAATGTGGTATTTTCACATCGCTGGAGTACTGATACAAGCACAGTTGAGCAAAATAAATGCTTTGTTTTTCATATTGACCACTCTACTGGAAACAGTGTTTGAATACTTTCCAGCGAACACACACAGCTTGTAGGTACGTGCATGAGAGAGAGGAGGGAGTTCAGAAATGTTTGCCCCATCTGAAATGTTTTTGTTTCCTTTCTTCTTCCTTTGCAGACTCTTTTAATCTGATTTTTTTTTCCTTTTGCTGAAGAAAAATGCCTTCCTTGGGAGGGAAAGTGCAGACTGTCTTGGGCCCTGTGGATCCAGACTGCCTTGGCTATACGTTGACTCATGAACACTTGACTATGAACTACAGCAGCTGTTTTTGTCCACCGTCTCCAGGCCAAGAGCCTCTGTCTGATGGGCCCATTGAGATGAAGAACTTGTTCTGGATTAAGCAAAATCCCTACAGCCATAAAGAAAACCTTCTTTTATGTCAGGAAACAGATGCTGTGAGGGAGGAGCTGTTGCATTTTAAAGCAGCAGGTGGTGGGACGATCGTGGAAAACACAACCACAGGAATTGGTCGGGATATGAATACTTTGAAGAAACTTGCTGAAGAAACTGGTGTCCATATTATTGCTGGGGCTGGGTTTTATGTGGATTCCACTCATTCTTCTCAAACACAGGCCATGACAGTGGAGCAGGTAAGTGTTAACCGTTGCTTAGGAGTCCCTCTCCTATGAATTACCCCTGGGTGAGTCAAAGTTGGCGAGAAGTTCCAGCAAAATAGATGAAATCTGGAAGTTCTTAACGTGAAAAACTTGGCAACAGTATTACTGCTTGTGTGTTATAGCTGGACCCTACTTGTATGTGCTGGGATTATCTGTCAGCATTTCCAGTTCGTAAGCTCCATTTTCTCTCAGGGATTTGTTATAATGCAACAGTAAAGGGAAAATAAAGTACTTCATGTGTGGGCATTTGGTTCCACACCAATTATCCTGTTCTTTTTACAATTTTTAAGAAAGGAATATATCCCTTCTGCCTCTTTTATCTCTTTTTCTGGCTAATTGCTTCCCAATGAGATCACCCAGAATATTTGTAAAAAGCATAAATAATTGCGATATTTGCAGGACAGTTGTAACTCATTACTCTGCTCAGGCTGGCTGTTACATCTCTCTTCTCTACCATTTGTCCAGACTTTTTAGGGCAGAGTCTACATCGAATTGTTTGCACTGTGCCTAAGACAATGTGCTAATAATGACCAAGGTCCCCAGATATTCCTATAATAATAAATACTCATTCATCTATTTTTAAGAAAATGTGATGATAGGGAGAAGAGGGAAGGGAACTCTCCAAGGCAGAGGGCTGTAAATGTGGATGAACGGAACTGAGAAAATTTTTTAAAAAATCTGTCACAGTTTACAAATGAGTCAAATTCATTTTAAAAATCAATGGTCAAAACTTGAGCAAATGTCAGGTAACGCAGCGCTGGCAACCACACTGGACCCAAGCTGGCCCAAGCTGTACAGAACAGTACTAGTTTTCCGAAATATTCTTGCGTTGCTTAAAATTTGATACAAATAGATTTCTTGGGGCAAAGGTTTCCCTTCTGTATTTGGTGGACGCTGGACACCCACAGATGCCCTGTAGCAGCAGATAATCAATACTTAATCCAGTCTAGAAGGCAATTGCTTACTTAGAAAGGGTTGTGCGGTGCCTGATCCATGATAACTGGTGGTTCCTCATTTGCTGGTGAATTTGACGTGATGATTTGTTTTCTGATTAGGCAAAGACAATTTGAATATTTTGTTACCAGCTCTAGCAGAGCTATTTAGTGACAGAAAGATGTTGCTGCAGGAGAGATGTTCTTCAGGAGAGGAGTGAATTCTGTATCATACGGTAAAGTGTTGGGCAGAAGCCTGTTGTAAATTGTAGTTACTTGGACTGAAGAAGAGAAGGCTCCATGGAGACCTTGTAGTGTACAGGAAAGATGGGGAGGGACTCTTTATCAGGGAGTGTAGTGATAGAATGAGGCGTAACGGTTTTAAACTGAAAGAGGGTAGATTCAGATTAGATATTAGGAAAAAATTCTTTACTGTGAGGGTGCTGAGACATTGGAACAGGTTGCCCAGACAAGTTGTGGATGCCCCATCCCTGGAGCTGTTCAAGGCCAGGTTGGATGGGGCTTTGAGCAACCTGGTCTAGTGGGAGGTGTCCCTGCCAATGGCAGGGGGGTTGGAACTAGGGGGGTTCCAACCCAAACTATTCTATGATTTACCAACATGTTGTATAGGCTATTGAGGAGACAAGGTGGAGAGTTGTTACAGATTTATTTGAAAATTGCTGTGGGGTTTTTCAGTTTTACGGATTTGCTTGCAAACCTTCCTTCTCCCTTTGTTCACTTTAGTCTTCCTTAAAATCATGATTTCATAGAATCATAGAATCATAGAATCATAGAATTAGTGAGGTTGGAAGGGACCTTTAAGATCATCAAGTCCAACCGTTAACCTACCCTGAAGAGAGAGAAAAAAAAAAACAAAACAAAACAAAAAAACCCACACCA
>VUYV01000012.1:4938306-4954235 GCA_008711295.1 Anarhynchus alexandrinus | reverse complement strand
CCCACTTCTAAACCATGTCCCTAAGCACCTCATCTACCCTTTTCTTAAACACCTCCAGGGATGGTGAATCCACCACCTCTCTGGGCAGCCTATTCCAATGTTTAATAACCCTTTCAGTGAAAAAATACTTCCCTAACCTTCAGGGCCAAAGAGGTAGAAGGTCATCATCAGTGCCATTTTGTGCTCTGAATTCTGAAGGTATTCTTTTAAATATATGGCCTATTCTGGAAAATTGCTTAGGAATATTTTAAAAGCAAGCTAATTTTGACCCTGGAAGTTTGTCAGCAGAGCTTTGTTCTTGTAGTTCTGAAGTCATTGGAGCCCTTGTCATTTTATGTCAGTATTCCCACAAGCAGGATTTGCCTTAAACTTGTCTCTTCAGGATCTTTGCCAGAGTTTCTCCCTTCCCTATCTGAGTGACAAGGTTTCCTTATTCTCTGAACCCTTGTTTTGCAAGAAATTACATTGAATTGTTATGGAACCCGATTCAGGATTGCAAGACACAGGTTTCATGCTGAGCTAACTTTGGTTTTTTTAAAGAAAAATTAGTCTCAGCCTAAATCAGTTATTATTTTATGTAGACCAGCTTTCCCGGCAAAGCCAGGCAACTGTGTGAGTAGATACTGTTAAATTGATTTGCTTTGTGTTTATTTTGGTGTTAGCGAATGGCTAGCGTAACAGTAGTTGACAGAAACCAGATTTTAACTGCAGTGTTTTCACATACCCAACTGTTAATTAAATAAGTTCAGAAAGACCTCAGGAGTATAACTAGCACAGTGTCCATAGGCCAAATTTGATGCTATTTAACACAAATAGTATTAATAACAAAAAATCTCATTTTCCTGTTCTCTAGCTTACAGGCATTATTGTTGATGAGATACTCAATGGAGCAGATGGGACTAACATCAAGTGTGGTGTAGTGGGAGAAATAGGTTGCTCCTGGCCTTTGACTCAGAGTGAACACAGAGTGCTTCAGGCAACAGCGCAGGCTCAGTCCCAGCTCGGGTGCCCCATTATCATCCATCCTGGCAGGAACAGCGATGCACCTTTCCAGATTATCCGCATTCTGCAGGAAGCTGGGGCTGATGCTTCAAAGACAGTCATGTCTCACCTCGACAGGTAAGCAGACTATTCCGTTGTCCTTCTGGCAGTGTTGCCACAGCCTGCTGGGGTTTGGGGGAACTACTCTGCAAATAGCTAGGTTTCTGTTGCATGCTGGGATCACAACATGAAGAATTATCTTCAAGTTTACTGACTTAAAAATATGAAACTGCTTATCTAGAGCTTGATCAGCTTCCAGCACTTCAGTCAGGATTGGCTTTTAGGTTCACACAGATAAAGAGTTTTAGGGCCTTTAAACACTCTTTTTGAAGGTCTGGGGGTGACATTAGGAATAACTGTAGCCACGTTCTGAAAAAAAATGGGGATTCCATTAATTCATATTCCTGCACAAATCACTGCATTTACAAAGCATTGGACATTGAGCAGCTCTCACCAAATTGGGTGGGAAGCTGCTGGGCTTCCGGCGTTTTTGCAAACTGGGCCACTCTTAAGGGCCTGACCATAATCTCTCAGATACTAATGGAGAACTCCTTTATTTGTCTGGATTCTGGATCAAAGCAGAAGATAGATCTTTTCAGTTCTCCTACCAGACCGAAGAAATATTGCTTAAAAAGAAAATAGTTGGGGTTTGGATGGTTCTTAGTGTAGACCAGAGAGCTAACTTTTAGTTTCCTTGAGAGCAAAAACCAAGAGCTCCACATCAGACATGGAGAGGAATTTTCTCTCTCCTGTTTAGAAGCACAGCCTCTATTACCAAATCAGTTTTGTGTGACCTTGTGCTGCTCATGGTGAGCTGGAAAATGTCCAAGCATTGATTAGTTTGGTCAGTTGCTGAATAACAGAGACTGTTTGTGTCATATGATTCTCAGCAATCGGATTGTTTGCCCTCAATGTGAGTGTAATACAGGCAAGAGCCCGGTGCTACAAACTTCTAACGGTTATAGGCTCTAAGAGCTTGCAAATGAAGCTACAGGTGCTTTGTCTTCACACAGAGCTCAATGTTTTACTTGGGGATTTTAAGAGCACAAAATACAGTGCCACAAAATTTTACTTATATTTGGTTATATATAAATGATATGGGCTCTCTTTATGTATTTATCTGCATTCCGTTATATCTATAGCAATATTTTTCTCTCATTTTTAAAGAAACACTGATTACTTAAATCTTTGTATGAAAGAAGACTGAGCAAGCTGCAGATGTTAGTACTTACGTAGCCATTTTGATACAACATAAACATCCAGTTACCTTTTTTTGCCTTTATACACTGTTGTAAAACGTTGACTTCAGTGATTTATTGGTGGAAAATAAGAAATGTAAGCAGGAAAACAGTCAAGACAGAGGTGGAGTTTCACTAACAGCCGCTGATGCACAATATGACATTTCCTTATACTCCTTCTATCATTACTTTCACACATTCGGGTTGGCACTTGCTATAACGTAGACTCTAAACGACTGTGAAGTTTGGCTTTGCAATGTGCATTTAACATTTTAAGTCTCCTCTAGTGAGAAGAATCCACGTGGGAGCAGCCCAGTCCCTTAAATGTGAGATAAATTTGTACATAGCTCCATATTTCCTGCCTGCTTTAGGCATAGGCAGAATGGTAGTTTTCAGGTGGATTTACTGTCAAATGATAAAATTAAAATGCTGGCTACCATGTTTTGCAATTTAGCACCTTAGAACAAAAGGTAGCACGTGTCTGTAGTGAAACTGGTGTAGATAAAGCCTGGGAAGCAAAAGCTATCGAGTCTTGTCTTTGGCCATTTATTAGGGTTTAAGTTTATAAAGGTATCTTGGTAGAGATCAACACTGATTCGCTTGAGTAGCTTTTGTTAGAAGGCTCACACAAACCGTTCTGAGTGCCTGTTTGATGATGGTTTGGTGTATGTCCCTGCGGTGATTTATGGATGAGGACCAACCTGTAGGATGCTTCTCTGTGTCCCACCTCCTTCTCCATGCATTGAGGGCTGCTCAGGGACACGGGTTGCCCAGACACCTAATTCCAGCACAGAGATTAGCAATTCAAGCAGGGAACTGCTGCTGCTGCTATATTCGTGTGGCTTACAAGGTGTCCCAATGGCTGATGAACTTAAGCTCTCCGGCTCTTTGTTGGGACAGAGCACCCAAAAGCACAACCCTAACAATAGTTTTAAAAATAAATTGTTCTGGCTGTGATTTTGAAATAGATCATTGGGTGGTTTTTGCCACCTGCACAGGATTGGATACTCTTGGCTACCATCTCCCCGTGAGCTGAGCAGGGACGGATCTAAAATAACCCATTCTCTTGCTCTGCACTTTGAAAACTCATTTGGTGATAAATGTTCAATCTCTGTAAACTGTAACATTTATTTAAAAATAATGGTTTTTATTAATTACAGTTGGCAAGTCTTAGACTTCTGCTGATGGCAGGCTTGTTTGAACAAGGGTTTTCTCTCTCTCAACCCATCTGTTCCTCCTACTTCATTCTGTTGTTAAGTCATAATATTGAAATTGTGACATCAGTCATTTCCATAGCAACAGACTGTGATGTAACTGTATAGGGTAAAATTACTTTGTGACATCAATATCTGCAACTACTGCCCTTTTGGTTAACTGTGCTGTTCTTGTGGAAACTTGTTTTTTCCTTAGATGAAAAAAATTGTGTCGTGGTTATAAAGATAAAATTATAATATATCATTTGAGTGTTGTTGTTTTCCTTTGGATAGCTTATACTCTTGGTAAAGGTGTTTAAAAATAGTATTCTAGAGAACTCTTATTTCAGTTGCCATTCTTTTCCAAATGAGTGATGGGGTTTAGTAGCTTTGTTCCTTCACTTTTCAAATCTTCTGCAAAACCCACGTCCCAGGTACTCACAGTGCCATTATATCTTTTGGTGAGAGCGTTTCCTTAAGGCGTTCTGGCCAGATCCCAGTGCAAACAATGATATATTGCTGTTCTAATGACAATCTAGAAACATCATTGTACAGAATAGAAACTAAAGACAAAGTTGTGTATTACCGGTGTGTGATGGATGAAACAAGCCCTGGATGTAGCTGTCTCCTGTAACTCTTTTGGGAAAGTAAATCTGTCTTGTGTAAGTAATCCATTGTCTTTTTTTAAAATGTCACTGTGAATTAACCTCCTCCTTAAATGTCCTTCCTTGGTAGGTTGTCTGTTGAGAGGGTTAGTGATATCAAAAGTAAGTAACTTTCCTGTTTCCATTTAAAGGTTATCATAAATGTTTTCATTATTTCGTGGGGGAAGAGTTGGGTTTGTTTTGTTGGTTTTTTTTTAATGCATGAAGTCACAGATGAATGTGAAAAAGACGATGATGCTGTGTATTAGCTTAAGGTGCATGTGTCAAACAGGAATCCTGTTTTTCGAAAGGGTGAATTAAATCTTAGATTACTGGGTTTGTTACTTGCAAATAGGAAGTCGCAAAATACCTATCCTTGTACCATGAGGTTTTTTTCTTCCTGTTACAAGGCTGACTTTGTGTTATTTGTGTTCTGCAGGACTATATTTGATACAAAGAAACTTCTGGAATTTGCTAAACTGGGATGCTATTTAGAGTATGACCTATTTGGTACAGAATTTCTTCATTACCAGTTCCATCCTGATATTGACATGCCAAGCGACAATGAAAGAATTGCAAGGTATCTGCTCCTATGTTGTTTGAGCTATAGCATTACGATCAACAAGTGAATATTAGTGGTATCTGTTTTAAGGGCATCACAGAGTAATTCTGCTTGCCATTCAAAATTGTCTTTTTTCATACTAAAATAATGACAATTTTTTTTCTGCTGCTGTCACATCTTTAGGGCAGAATGTATGATTTCTTTTATCTGCAAAGGAAGATGTAGAATCATAGTGTAGAAAGTTACTTGAGAAAAAGATCAAGAGATTTTTTAACTTCATTCTCTGTCCTAATTCCATGCTGATTTGGTTGAATTTTATCATTTACTGCATTTATATAGACTGTAAAAAAGAAAAGGCTGGAGATACTGGATTTATGTTAGGGTTTGGCTTTTGTTTGAAGCATACTATTGGAAACCTAGTGCTGCGACTAAGCATCATCTGAGCCTGTTCCATCTCCTGATGAATGTGCTAACTGAGCAAAACTCATTGATTATTTTGGGTGGATTTGATCCTGTACTTCCATCCTGAAAACCAAACTTTTTTCTTCCAAGCACTTTATCATCTCTCCTCCCCATCTCTTTTTGCCCTTTCTCTCTTTTGAACGATGAGATGCCTGTCTCCTCAGAGCTCCCATGCTCCTCACACTCACAATGTGAAAATATTGGCCCCGCCAGCAGGATATCTCTTCCCTGCTTCTCATCATCTCACATGCAGTCTTAGCTCAGCTGCACAGCAGATCTGTTGTGCTGTGCTAAACCAAGGTGTTGCCAAGGAGGTGCGTTCCTTGCAGAAACTGAGACAAGTGGGATCAGCTGGGGATTCGCTTCTCTCTGCTTCTACTCTGTCCGGAGGTGTGATCCTCCTCTGGTGTTTGTCCACAGTGTTTGTGTGCCATGAGGTGGCAGGCTTCTGAGGGCTGGGCTGCCATCCTGCCTGTGCCTTTTTCCCTTCCAGAGTCAGAAGCAATTCTTTCCTTCTCTTTAATGAGAAAGATTTTATGATCCCTGATCACTAATGAAGTAACTTTCTAGCTTTCAGTTATATTTCAGACATAGCTTGCCTGCCCCTCATTGTCAGCTTAGCCTCAAAACTTTTCTTCTCTGTTTTCAGGCTGTTCTCTTATTAAGGTGCCGTGGTTATGATTCCGCTTACTGCCAAGCCTTTGCTGCTGCTTTTCACACTAGAAATCATTTCTCTCTCTTAACAGGGCTCTCAGTCTTGCACTCAGTATTTTAAGCTGTTGCAGTGAATCTGCAGTTTTCACGTTTAGAATGGGTAAAGTTGCTCCCCTCCCCTCTGCCTCCTCCCCTCTCCTGTGCCACGGGAGGTCAGCACGAACAGAAGCGCTGTGAGCGGTATGTGTAGAGGAACGGCCTATGCCTTGGTTAACAAGTGCTCATTCAACCGTGGCAGTTTTCATTCCATCCATGATACTTGTTCAGCCACTGATGTCTCTCCTTAAACTTTCTGGCATCTGACTACTTCTTGCAGCAGGCTGTTTATAGGATGAAAATAAGAAAAGTTTGTCTTGTCATTGTGTGGTGCCATTAAATAGATTTTGTTGGGCTTTTGATGCGTCCGCACTGGACATAGGATGGCAGTAGCAATCTCCTTGGGGTTATTTTTTTTTGTTGAACAGCACCAGAGAGGTGGAAATCAAACTGACCTTTAAATGTGTTGATGAAAATACTAAATGGAAAATATATGATCAGATCTCATCTGTTCAAAATTTAAACTTTTGTAGTCATGCCATACCTACTCAAACACAGTTTAGCTGTGTGCGTACTTAGGCATTTTTGCTGCAATCTACTGCCAATGCAGGTAAAAAACTGAATTTTTTCAGGGACAGGTTTTTTTTTTTGAGTCAGAAGCAAGTACTAGCTAAACTTACAGCAGTGAGCAAAAAGCAGCAATGAATATGGAATACAAAGGTCCATGTGCCTCCCCAACCCATGAAATGAGTCCAGATATGAAAGGAGATGATTCTAAGAAGATGTTTGGTCAGAAAAAAACTTAGTCTCTCCAGTGTCACTGCTCTCATTCTCTGGTTGGCTTGTGGTCTCTCTGTATTTCAGGCTGGAGAAGATACTTGTGATGTTGTAATACTGCGGTATACGTAGTGTTGTGCACTATATGGCACCATTTACGGTGTTTTTATGAAAGGTGCTAATTTTTTACCAACTTCTATCTTACTTGCCTTCATCCTGCTGCCCAGATTGATTTGATCCTGTTACATGTATCTCCTCATAACTGATTGTAATAAAAACTGACAGTAAGGGCTTTCAGATATAGTGTGGTTACTTATAAAACTAGTATTTTGCTTTATTGCCAATCAAAGCACAGTCAAGAACATAAGAATTAGAATTTCACAGCGCTGGCAAATGCTGGAATTGGGTACCTTCATGAAGAATGAGCACTTTCCAGGTCCGGTCTATCCATCTCTGCCACTTGAATGCTGCTATCTACTGCCAAACTAAATGGAAGTTTAGTGGGAAACTTAACAGTCATGCAATATAGACACCCACCAAATAAATTCTAAAAAAATGAGCTAAGCAAGGGATTAAGGTTCCCAGAGTGAAATGTGGAACAGAAGGACTTGTTGTAGCAGACTGGTTACAAGGGGCTGACCAAAAGGATTACTTCTTCTTCCAATCTGACTTGTTGTCATTTTGCCAGGTCTGTTCAGCTGGGCTGCTTGCTGCATTAACTCCTCTTCTTTCCTGGCACATGCTAGCACGGTGCAATGCCTGTCTTGTTTGTCTTCTTTTTTAATGAACATCTTTGAGACATGTTTGGATGATAACAGTCTATCTGGAATATGATACTGACAACCTAAAATTTTTATTAACCTGGTTTGCCCAATGGGAATTAACGAAAGATGTGAAAGTATTTGTGTAAATGAGACAGGCTTCTTAAAGGACCTGTCACACACAGAGTCTGGTCCTTAACAAATGTCCTGGGACTGGCTTTGTGACAGCAGCAAGAACTAACCCCATGAATCGATCGTGCTGAGAAGGAGTTTATGTAGGAAATTATTACTTACTCACGTATATAAAATCTGTGTCCTGTGCTTGGTGATGCTGAAGTTCTTGAATTCCTCCATGGACTTAATGGGAGTGGGAATACAAAGTTATGTGCCAGCTGGGAAGAGTTTTCCTTGTCCGCTTTGAGATGTGTGGTGGCATGTTTTCAGAGGTGTGTTTTTTCATTCAATAAGTGTTTTAATTTCAATTAAATATAAGGAATATGTCTTCTGAGTACCTAAAAATAAGTGTTTTCAATTATAATACAGTCCAGCAGTACAGTAATGTAAAAAATCCTGCACAGTTCGGTGCTGTTGCAGAGCGAGAACCTTTCACTGACGGGTATTCTTTTTACTTTTGCAGGATTCGTATGCTGATCGATGAAGGCTATGAAGACAGAATTCTGATTGCTCATGACGTGCACACTAAGAATAGGTTGATGAAATATGGAGGTCATGGATATTCACATATCCTTAAAAATATAGTTCCTAAAATGCTGATTAGAGGCATATCCCAAAATAAAATTGATAAAATACTCCAAGCAAATCCAAAGCGGTGGTTGACTTTTAAATAGGAATAATGTAAAAATATTCCTATTTTATAGGAAAGCTTGATAAAATTCATATTTGTTTCAGGAGAGCACTCATTTTAAAACTTGGTACTTTTCAGAGGAACTAGAAGTTATTAATTATATGTGAACAAACTGATTATGACTTTTATTTTTAATTAGAACAACAAAATTTTGTATTCTGTCTGCATTTTCTCCCTTCTAGAAATCTATTCATGAATGATTTACTGGATATGAGCCTACCTGTAAAATCTTTTCAATTGAAATTTTAAAATAATTGTTTCTAGCAAATAATCTAATACTATTATTGAAAGTTACCCAAAAAATATTTTTGAAGATTCATCATCTGGACTTTAAAGGAAATTACAGTTTTCAATTAAATTCCCCTTCTCCAGGGGGTGATTTTAATCCTTGTAATATCAAAAATCTTCTAATTAGCCTTATATTCTTTAAATACTGCTTGATAAAAGGTCTGAGACTTTTAAATAGCTTCCATAGACAACAGAAGGCAAAAGAAGTCTCAAATAATTCTAAAAAAGATATTGTTTCTTGCTAGTTTAATAATTTACTTATTTTTAACTGAAAATGTAAAAAATACATGGAAAAATACATTTTTGAATAAAGCAATTTGATGACCTCTTAAATTGTGTGCAGTATTATTACAGATGTCTTTTTTTAACCACATTAATTTTTTATCCTGAACCTTTGGAATCCCACAGCACTCGTGAAATTTCATGGAGACCAGCTTCTTTTTGTAAGGATGCAACACCAAAAGTCAAAATATATTACATAATACAGTTTTAATGAGTTGCAATAGTTATAACAAAGGTTGTGATATAAGTCTTTACAAATCAGTATATCAAGATATGATGAAAAAGAAGAAATGTTTGCCTTATATGTGTTTTTCACATAAAGTGTGTTCTTTGCTCTTGTCTAACTTTAACCAGGGCAGGTGATTTATCCAAAAAAATGGTCTTATCCAGTAGCAGCGGTAGCTTGATTTCAAAAGCTTCGTCAAATTTGACCATATATGTCTTGTAGTATTGAGCTTTTCCAATAAATACCTTAGTGAATATGCATTGCTAAGTTGTAACTGATCTCTAGCTTGATACGTCACTGTTTGATACGACCCTGTTTGATACGACCTAGAAAATCTCTAGCTACACTGCTGTTGTGAGTGTGCTAACCAATAAAAGCGACAGTGGAACGAACAGACATGAAGTCAGTTGCACATCTGTTATTAAAATACATTGCCTCGTAGAAAAAAAAAAAACAGGAGTAATCACTACAATGTACGGATATAGGTTGGCACTGTGTCATAAAGTAAAAGCGTTAACCATTCTGGTGAGATAATACACAAGCAACTGGCAGCACAACATCCCTTTATAAATCCTAGATGAGTTAGACTGGCGATCCTCTCAGTCAGCCTAGACTAAATTGGCATTTTTTTTTTAATTAGGTGACTCAAAACAGAAACAGAAAGAGTAACACATCCTGTTTAAGAAAAGCTTCAGGAGATTTTTAGAGAGATTCGCAAAATCTTCATCAGACTTTTACTGAGTGGCCAGCACTGAAGGGCTTTCTCGTTACAGTGGCAGACGCTTTCAACATTTTAGTGCAGATAAATCTGAGTTTGTACCCTTAGTCCATTAGACAAGGTTGCTTGTGGCAAATTACATGAAATAGAAATGCTAGGGGTAGCCTCTATTACTCTTTAACAATTTATAGAAATGTTACCTTGATTTTGCCAAAATGTTAAGAATAAATAATATAACCAACTGTGCTAAGGAGCTAGTTAATTATCTTGCTAAAATTTAGGTTTAGAATGAAATCTACAAGTTTTAACCTGAGAGAAACAGACAGCTTCCCCTCCCAAAACCAAAACAAATAATAAATTCGTTTTCCGAATAAAAATGTTCTGTGGACATTACTGGTATGACTGATTTTAAAGCATTTTTATAACTATGTAACTCATAGTACCTGTGTTTAGTTTAATTCTCCAAGCCATTAATCCTTTATATGGATTAAACTTACTTTGAGACTTTATATATATATATATCTATATATATATGAATGAGAAAAATAGGTTTTAATACACACTTTTTTTTTTGCATGTAAATATCTGCTTCTTTCTTTGCATAAGTGTTATCATTTTTGGTAATACGCTTATCTGTGTCCATTTCATAGGCACGCCTTACTATGAACTGGTAACTAGCTACCATGGGAAAGGTCTGTGTGACAACACTTGCTCATGCGTCAGATCTCCCGCGCGTCCTTTGTGGGAGTAATCCCACTAACTGCAGTGAGATGAGACACCCAAGACAAATAAGGTTCTGACCCATTATATTCCTACGAAATTCTAGTTGAACATCTGCAGTATGTTAAGTCATAACTATTTTCTTAAAAATAGTACCCAAGTACAGACTAAGTGCTAAAAGACTAATGAAGACTAATTGCTGCAAAGAAAACACTCTACCTTAGTCTGAGAATGTAGATGCCAGGCTTGCTAAATATTTACACAACTAACCTTCAAGAATGGGCCTGTAATATTGTCTAAATATATATTTACACATGTTTACAAATTAAAAGCCAAATCCTTTTTCCACTAACATCAATGGGAGTTTTGCCATTGGCTTCGGTGGAATAAGGGATTTGATCCAATAGAATAGTTTGTCAACTGTTATATTTTCCAGAAGAAAAAAAAAAAGGTTTCTTCTATCCTTTTTCTTTTAGAACACAGCTAAGGGGAAGACAAAAAACAACTCCACTGGATTGATTTTATGCTAAAAGTCTAATGTAAACCTACAAAGCAGGAACATTGAGTTAAGGCTTGAAGCTGATTAGTTTCTAGTTTTAAGTGGAAGGATAAGAAAAGTACAAGGCAAACAATTCCTTTGGAGAGAGAAAGTATATTTTGATTACCTCTTCCTTTTATTGTAAAATCATTCCTCACCACACTATGAGTGGACTCCAAGCATCATTGTTAGCAAGTAAGTCACAAGAACCAAAGCTGAAGTATGGATAAAGCAGCAAGATCATAACACATCAAAGTATCATACACTGAAGAAATAACTCAGCGTCCTTAGGTGTGGTGTTTTTTTCTATAAAAATCTGATCTATGTAGGACTTCATTCACATGGACACTAACAATGAGGAAGTATTTGCTTTGGCGGTAGTGGATCGCACATCTGTTTAACTTTTGTAAATTTTTTTAACATAAGGTTTCTCTGTGTTGTACAGATGTGAATCAGGTAGCATTCGACTTTTTTTCCCCGCTACTGAGGTGTTCGGTGGTCGCTCTCTGCTGGGGTGCTTGTTTCATTGACTTTTGCCACGCAAATCCATTGCTTAGAAGAGCAGGCTTCATTTTTGGACTGGTTTGGTGGGTCTTTTTACTCATTATCAGTCAGCATAAATAATAAATCCAGAAAATGTGCTGTATTTGTTGTTGTTTCCTCCATGTGCTTTTCCTCCATCTAATTTAATGTAAACTTCATCTCCTGGCTCCAGATGAAGAACCACGCTGTTACTGGCATAGTCGTAGTTCTGATCCGCATCCTGAGCAATCGCACTAGCTCGAACCTATATAAAATACATAATGAGCGGTTACGAAAACTCAGATTATTTTTCCTGCATGGTGAAATTAAAGCATATCCTCAGCGTTTTATTCAGCATGCGTAAGTGGCCACTTTAAATGTCTGGCAACATACATCATAGCTTTTTCCTATGATTATTGCTTCTTTTCTCCTACAACACAACATTTGAAATTAAAGCAATGACCTGCTCCTTTCTCAGTCGTCTGATTAACACACAACTGTTTGCGCTCCTGTAAATGTTTGGAGCCTTTCAAAATATATGCATAACAAAAGCTGGAGTTTGGAGAACAGAACCTGGTCATGTGCCAGTTCTACATTGGTGTAACTTTTATGTCAGCGGAACGTTTGACTGACATTGGCGAGGATCCACAGTGAGGCCCTATTGATACCAGGCTGGACTTTTTCCAGAGGTGATTTATTGTCATACTACTAACAGGATCGTGCTGCAAAAAGAATACAAAAGTAGCCCCCCACCCCCCAACGCACACACACGCACATGCCAATGCACACAAGTGGGTAAGGATCCTAGTCGGGGTTTGGAAAAACTGTTATTGTCACATTTCAGTAAGCAAACATTTAATTCCTTTGTGTTGTAAGAGATGCACATTTGAAAAATCACACGCCAGTCACTATATGCTTTAAGAATTTTCAAGTCATTGAGGACTTTTCATTTGCATCTTTCACGTGAACATACGTTTTTTCCCATTTTTCCCTTGCTATTCCACTAATGATTAAATTTGGCATTACTAGTAAACTGTAACTTTAGTCGGTAATTTTAAGATGTGTGTTGATTTCCAGCAATGAATAGTCTGTGGCATTGCAAGTCTCCAAATCATTTATATATAATTTGACCTTATTTGGTAAAATATTTAAACTTAGTTGTATGTGATTTATTTCAGTGTAACACATCATCTGCTTGTTGCTTGTCTTTGTTCTAGCATAGTTACAGAGCAGTAAGTGATTTAATGGTATTGCAAACCTGAACTAAGTAATAATGCATGACTTGGCGTACTGTATGTGGGATTTTATCTGTTCAGAATTGAAAAAATAGGCTATAAGTCACAATTTTCCATGGATTCCTTTCAAAGTTTAAATGATAAATTTCCAAATTAAATTTTCATGTGGTACGATTTCACATTAATATTGAAATGTTAAAAAGGAGAGGGGTTCTTTTACCATGCAGGATCTTATGGCATTATGCAGCTTAAAAATCACAGTAGATGGAAATTCTTTATACATCCTGCAAGAAGAGCGAGAAAGGCTTAAAAGGCTTGCAGTGGTGTGACAGTCTGCAAATTTAAACTGATACATGGCATGATGATAAACCCCAACTGTTTCAGGACTTCTTGATCCTGAATTGCCTGGTATTGTTTACACAGACAATCTATTTTACTAGTGTTTAAGCAATAATTATTCTAAACACTGGGTATTTCCTCTGGATTAATGACTGGCAGGGTGGGCTTGAAGGATCTGGGCCATTAACCCTGGAAATACCTTCCAAAGCAAATAACGAGCTGCGACTGTTGTTGGTAGTGCAAATGGAAAGGGCAAATGGGAAGGAGTGAAAAGGCTATAGATGAGGTGGAAAAACTTCAACAGAGAACTAGCATCTTGCATACTGGCAAAGAAAATGGTTTAAATTACTTTCCAAATTTCCATTTACATCATAATGAAATGCTACTTTGTGGATTTATCTAAAATGTTGTGTTTCTGTGGATAGTAAAGGAGAATTTGAATTGTATTAGTGATTATCCTAAGGGAGTCAGCATATGGACACTGACTACAACAGCAATGAATATTTTGTTTTTAATATTCTACATAGTACATTATGACTGAAGAAAAAAAAGATGCTGGGTATTGAAAATCTAGAAACCAAAGTGTAGGTCTTACTGCCTATGTATAGCGACAAATGTCCTGTAAACTCCTGTGTGCTATTCTTAAGAGGTTTTACCTCCTTGTTTGGTTAGCCAGAGCAATTTCTTTTTAAAGCCTGGGAGAATGGTCTCAAATGAATTCTCAGTGTACTGCTGCAAGAAGGTAAATGTATCTCAAAATTAAACCATTAACGGACTACACATTTCATAAGTTGTATGACTGCTCACCTCATCTTTCATGAAGTTACGCTTTCAGGTTGCACACACATACTAGCTAAGCTATGTGATCTCAGCACTTCCCTGTTAAAGCTTTATAAACATTAAAGAAAGCAATGTGTTAACAGTGGAGACCTTGAGATTCCTCCTGTGCATTGCTTAGGAATGATTTTTTTCTGTAAGTCATACACTTTCCAACCGTTTGGCATTTTTCATTGTGAGAAAACACTGAATTTGTAATGTTTTCTTTGCCAGAGTCCATTTAAAGACTAATTTCCAAAAATTTCTGAGCTTTCTTACAAATAATACACAAAGCTAACCACTGTCATATCACATCAGCATTTAGTGTTCCAAGTATAAATCATAATCAAAAGACACTGCTGCATTAAAACTGTGCATCAATTTTAAATAGTTTGTATGCAGATATTTACCTAAATACTTATCCTTGTATAGATATATACAAATATACACATAGAACCCCTGCCCCCCTTTTTTTTTCTTCTTTAAATCACTGCAACTTTAATTTGTCTCATGTCTGGTACCAGAAGTAGTTATATTTGGGAACAGTTAGACTTCAGGCTCAATTTAATATTTATAATTGGTTACTTTTTAAAAAGTATTGGTATGTATTTATTTTTCAGGGTTTGGGAAAATAAACACTTTAAAACATTATAAATAGGGGTCAAAATAGATTAGTGTTTTAATTGCAAGCAAAATGTTATTCTCGTGGTGGACAACATTGCCTTTGCATGAAGAAATCAAAGTGAATATATTACGATGTACTTTGTTTTATTAGTCCTGGTTTATCTGCTGAGATAGTATTTACGGTAGATATTTTCTCATTTAATTAATCGCTGCTGATGTCCCCATTATTCTGTTTTCACAGTACTTCTGAGGAGCCATAAACAAAAGGTTAAGTGGCATATCAGGTTAATTTACTGGCGGCCGGTGCTGCCGTCTGCGCAGAGCACCGGGGCCCATGGAGCGGCTCCCGGCCCCGCCGAGCCGCCGGTGCTTCGCGGGGGAGGAGACAGGCAAACGAACGAGCCCCCGCGCCACCGGCGAGGCACGGCGGGAACACGGGGTCCGGTTTTCAGTCCTATGGATACCGCGCAGAGCGGATCAACACCATAACACCATCACTCCATCACCCACCCCCAGCCCACCCCGCAGGAGGGTGAAACGCCCGGGGAGAGCGGCAGCGCTGGGCTCCGCCAGCCTGGGAAAGCCGGCAGCCCGGCCCGGTAGCTCCCGGCGTGCCGGGACAGCTCAGGCACTGAATGACCTGTTGAGCGGCTGGTCCCTGCACGGCGGGGAGAGGGGGGACACCGGCGGGAGCATCGCCGAGCTCCCGGAGACACGGGGAAGCCCGGGCACGCCGCACTCCCCCCGGGCACCCAGAGCAGGAGGGATGGCGGACAGCCTGGCGGGATCGCCAAGCGCTGTCACAGTTAGAGCCAACCTGTCTCTGCCTGTTAACGACGTACGGAAGAAGCCCGAAATCGCCCAAGACGGGCTCCCCGGGGGCTCCACCGCGCCATCCCTCCCTCAGCCGGCGCCTTCCCCGGCGCCCGCCCGCCGAATGCCGAGCTCTGCGGCCGGCTACGGGCTTTCCCTGTTCGAGGGAAATCTCGCTCCCGCCGGCGGATGAGCGTCTCAAAATCGGCGCCCCGCTGCGTGGGAGCCCCGTCCCGTCCCGTCCCGTGGATGCTCCCCCCACTCATCACACCTTTCCCCGCGCAGGAGCACCCCCTCCTCAGCTCACCGCCCCCGGATCCCCTTCCTTCCCTCCCCGGGGAGTTTCCCCTCCCTAGGGGACCGCCCGGCCCCGGCCCGGCCTCCGCTGGCCCCCGTGGGGGCTGCGCTGCCTGCGCTGCCGCCCCGACCGCTCTCCCGCTGCCGGGCCGGGCCCGGCCGAGTGAGGGGCAGCGCTCTGCCCGCGGGCCGGCCCGGACAGCGTGTGGGAGCGGGCG
>VUYV01000012.1:4904498-4938251 GCA_008711295.1 Anarhynchus alexandrinus | reverse complement strand
CCGCACCGCCTCCCGCCGCCGCCCGGCTCCCCCTCCCCCCCCGCCGCCCGCTTCCCGCCCTTCCCGCTCCGCTCCGCCCGCTCCCCTCGGGGAGTCCGGCTCCGCCCGGGCGCCCACTGTCCTCACGGCACCCGCTCCCTCACGGAGTCCAGCTCTACCCCCGGGCGCCCGCTCCCCTCAGGGAGACTGACTCTCCCCGGGCGCCCGCTCCCTCAGGAAACCCGGTCCCCCCCGGGAGCCCACTCCCCTCACGGTACCTGTCTCCCCTCAGGGATCCCGGCTTCCCCCGGGCACCTGCTGCCCTCAGGAAGCCCGGCCACCCCCGGGCGCCCTGTCCCCTCACGGTACGTGGCTCCCCTCAGGGAGCCCGCCTCCCCCGCCCCGGCGCCAGCCGCCCTCACGTCCCCGGCTCGCCGCGGCGCCCACCTGGTTGTTTTTGCAGAGGTCGGCCCACATGCTGGTGCCGTCGCCGCCCCGCATGAGCACATGGTAGGTGAAGAAGTAGATGCCGGGGATGGAGCAGGTGAACTTGCCGGTGGTGGGGTCGTAGTGGTTGCCCAGGTTGGTGACCACGTCGTCGAACTTGAGCACCTCGTAGCCCTCGTGCTGCCGCTTGAGGCCGGCGTAGAAGGCGATCTTGGGGACGGTGCTGTAGGTGGCGGCGCTGATGGCCCCCGCCGCGTTCAGCCCCGGCGCCCCGGGGGGGCCCGGCAGGCCCTGCCGCCCCGGCTCGCCCTTCTCACCCGGCGGCCCCACCGGGGGGGGCGGCCCCGGTTCCCCCGGGGGGCCGCGGGGCCCCGCTTTGCCCGGCCGGCCGGCCTCCCCCTTGGGCCCCTGGATGAAGGTGGGCAGGGACTGCATGAGGCCGCGGTCGGGCGTGGCCGCCGTGCTGGGCGCCTTGGTGCCGCCGTAGGGGTCGCAGACCATGCGGCAGGTGCCCAGCATCTCGTAGTGCGCCGAGGTGCCGGCCGAGCTGACCAGCACCGGGATGAGGATGACCAGCAGCAGCACCATCACCACCCCCAGCGCGCCGGCCGCGATCAGCCGCCGCCTGCTGCCCACCAGCCGGCTCAGCGCAGGGCGATCCTCTTGCCTGCTTTTGGACAAAATCTTGATGGTTGGTCGGGGACCTCCTCAGAGCCGAAAAAACGCCGAGCCCGCCCGAGCTCGGCTCCCCGGGGGCTTCGCCGCCCTCCCGCTGCCGCTGGCGGCGGGGGCTCCCGCGGGTCGCGCCGCTCCGCTGCGGCCGCTGCAGCCGCCGGGCGGGAGGGAGGGAGAGGGGAGGGAGAGGAGAAGAAGGAGAAGGAGGAGAAGGAGAGGAGAGGGAGAGGGAGAGGGAGAGCTGCCGCCGCGCCCCGGCCGCCCGCACTTTTATGCTCCCGCTGGCGATCGACTTTTTTTTTTTGCAGGCTGTGCCAGTCCGAGTCAACTTTCCCTGGAACTTGCCTTTCCTCTCGCGATCGCCCNCCGCCGGGCGCCCGCGCCGCCGCGCCGCGCCGGAGCCGGAGCCGGAGCCGGAGGGAGAGCGGGATCCTGCCCGGGTGCCACCTGCCAGGAGAGGAGGAGGCTGACGAGCGCGCTGGAGCAATTTATAGGCACCCAAAAGCGCAGGGGAAAGGGGAGCTGCTTTGGCATCTCATTCCAGCATCTGCTCTGCTCTTCCCACTCACAGAGAGTTTGGCATTACTCTGGCAGTGTGGGAAATATATATTTTTTTTTCCCTCTCTCCCTCCCCCACCCCTCCCGCAAACGGATGAACAGCGAAATCGTGAGCCTCACTCACTCGCTGCATCTTGCGATGACAGCTCTTTCTGGAGCAAACCAAAAGGAAGAGATGTGCTTAGAAGCCTCTGGGTACCCTTCAGGTCACCGATCGAGAATTAAAAGGTCAATCCACCTGCTGCTTAACGCTTCCCTGAGGCTACCCTGCCTTATTAGTGTTTTCTGGGAAGTACCGCTTTAAATGTAGGGATGCTTTACAGTTACCGATTGTCCAAGTGGAAGTTATTTGAAAATATACCTCCCACCTCGCACAGTAATAGAGATTAGCATCTCTCACAATTTCGGATCTCCCTCTTCCCCCCTCCCCGATTACCACTATAAAGGCAGAGAAGGAAACAGTTCTTTCTGTGAATTAAAATTGACATACTCATCACCGGGTGCAGTGTTTCCCGGTGTTAAAGCCAGCCACCGCGCTGCTAGCAAGCTGACACCGATGAAAAGAGTTCCTTTTTGTTTAGAAGCCGAAGGAAAGTGCGGGATCAACAGATACCTGGACCTGACAAAGAGGTCTCCCTGGCTTAAGTCGGGGGCAGCAAAGCGCTTTGTTACTTCTTGGGGTTTTATTCTTTTTTTTTTTTTCTCCCCCCCCCCCTTTTTTTTTTGTGTGTGTGAAAGGTTTCTTCTCCTCCGAGGGCTGGTGGGCACCTCTGTGACTGAGTGGGAAGGTGAATGTGCAATATTAGTGGCATTTCTCCCAGGAAAACATTAGGAACTTGTCCTGCTCACAGATATACAAGGTACACAAAGAGCTGTTTAAATAAACAAACAGAATTGATTCCTAAATCATACTTCTGTATTCAGGAGCAATGGACGTCAATCAAACGTGGGTGACATTTGCCTGTCAATACAGGGATGATGGCTGGAAAGAGTGTGACTTATTACAGCAAGGCAAGAATCCGAAATGAGCAACAGCGGCAAATAGGACAACAACCAAATAATAGCATCTCCAGCGATGATCAGAGGGCTGTGATCTTGTCTCGGATTTTATTAGCACAAATCCCCTCTCCCCTCACCCGTTCTCTTTTCTTTCTTTTCTACTCCGCAACACAATAAGGTCAAACAAGCAGGCACTGGGAAACAAAGATTCATTGATTCTTCCTTTTAAGCAGAAATGTCAGCAGCTTCTTTTGCTCTTTCCTGAGAGACTCAAAGGCAGCGAGTGTGTCCATGCCGCGTAGAGATGGGCCAGCCCAGCTTCTTATCTCCCCAGAAAACTCCCGATAAAGCTTCCATTTCCCGCACTTGTAAATATCCCTCCCTCACCTATTTTTTTTCTTTCTTTCTTTCTTTTTCCTTTCCTCTAATGCTCTGTCTTAAAAAAAAGTCTTTATCTGGTACTGGCACAAGCTAGCCAGTTCCCTCAGCTAAGGGCTTCCCCTCAAGACTGGGGAAGGCAGCTGAACACACTTGAAGGTTTATGTTCGTATCTCGTCGCTCTCTGCCCCCCATAGGAAAGGGCTTTCAGCACTGCTCTTTCGTCTGGGCAGGAAAAAAAAGAAAAGTTGTGCTGAGTGACGGGTTTGTCTCAGCCTGTAGCTGGGCCCTTGAGGCATTGTATTTAGTCATCCCTGACCCAGGCGGTTTTTGGGACATCGGGATGTGCGTAAACCTCCATTGCAACGGCAGCGTTACGCATTGGGAAAATAGCAAATCTCTGACCTTCAAGCAGACACAAACTTATCATGGTCTGTCCAGCCATAGTGGTGCTGGGTGACTTATTGGCACCAAGCACATGCTCAGTTCCTTACTCCAGCTGTGACAAGCCTGATGTTTAAAGTAAGGTCCTACCATCTGAACCACGTTTCCCTTCTTAATAGATAGTTTTATCCTCATGCATATTGCCAAGAATGCTCATTCACTCTAGACTCTTGCAGACTTTCTCCCAAAGAAGACCTGTGAGCCAGCTGCAAAAACCTCAGCCTGAGTAAGCAGAATAGAGAGAAGAGAGCAAGTCCTGGTGCTGGGTTGTCAGTGGAGCTTGTGTGTTAGCTGGGAACATAACCTGGGACCTTGAATGCCAGACCAGTGCTTCAGTTACCAGATTATCCTTTGTTCCCAAGGAAAAAATATATTTTCCAAGGAAATTAAGAATGGGAAGCCGAAGGGCTCAGAAGTTATGCACTGGAGGTCGCAGTAGTCTGGAGCAAAGTTAAAGGGAATGTAGAAGCCCCTTTTTTTCCTGAAGTGGTATGTCAAAGCATTGATTCGCTGTAATTATGGCTTGGGTAGCATTTATGTTATAATATGAACTCCTCTCCATGCTAAAGGCTAACAGTCAAGATTGACAATCCATTCTTAATAAAACTGTTGTACCTACGTGAGCTGATGCCAGTCTTAACATGTTAAATTTCTCTGTATTTTTGAAGCCCTCTCGCAGGCTTGCTCCAGCCTTTCAGCCTGTTTTCTTCCCTCCCCGTTCTCTGGGCCTTTACGCATTCAGACCCGCAGTTGGTGTTCGAGCTGTCTCCCCTGCAGCTTCTGCCATTTGAAACAGCCTGCCCACAGCTCTTTTCCTTACTGACTAATTAGTTAATGTTCATACAGAGCCTTAAAGATGTACAGCATAACATGCCCATTCATTTTACCTGTGTGCCGTTGCCTCTGCACTAAGATAGGGAAAAATTGGAGAAAACCGAGTAAGAACGTGTCCACTGGCACACAGGGGAACGTGTTCTGCAGTTGCCAGGCACAAAATGGCTCCTTACGCTAAATTCAAAGGGTTAACCCAGGAAAAGACACTGTGTGAGAAAGGGCAACCCTTTACCAGCTGCAGTAAGCAAGAGCAACATGGAAACAGGCACATGCCGAACAAAGGAGTGTTCGGATGCTGTGCCAAGTTCCATACTGCTTCTGCTCACTCCTATCTGCATCTGTTTTGCTCTTGCTTATATTTTAACTCTTTTAAAAACTATTTTAGAAAAGCATTTTGAATTTCAGTCAGCTCAAAAATTAAGGCTTTGCTACTCTGTACCTTCATATACACTGGTTTAACTATGTATGTAAAAGTTAACATTTCAACCTGGGTACCAGTGGTATGGTCAAGGAACAACATGCACTCACTCCAACAAGTAAGTGGGCCCAATGCTACAAAAGAAAATTATATTGTAAGTGGTGTGAAACTATGCATATCAGTATAGACGGCTCGCAGGTACCACGGTGACATGGTGGTGACACCTTTGCTGCTATCCTAAACCATTCCTGGTGTCCTATTGCAGTTCTGTTCACCCAGTTTGCTAAAATTTCAGGACTGGCGCACGTGTCAGATAATAGGTCCTGGAAAGTTACAGACTCCTGCACCACTTTTTTGGTAGAAGCTCATAAAGGCAGCACTAACTAAATTCTCCTAGAAACTTGTTTTGGTCAGCATGGCTGAAGGCCATCTGTATTTACAGTGATACAAGTTACCCACTGTGTTCTTTCATGAAATTTAGGTTTTCATGCTCTTGGAAGGAAAATGAGCTCTGGTGTACAAGAGAAAAAAATTGTTTTGCCAATTTTTTGGAAGCTTTTACCTGTTGTCTGGAATGTGGGAAGTCTTTTTGCAGGATCTTCTCTGCTGTTCAGGGATTTAAGCCATTTTGTGTGTGTGTGTGTGCAGTTCGAAATATTCTAGATTAAGTTTTATCACAATTAATAATGCCCTTTGAAGATCAGCCTCTGAACCTGAAAGAAAACAAAAAAAAAGATTGGAGGTTGGAACTAGATGATCTTTAAGGCCCCTTCCAACCCAAACCATTCCATGATTCTATGAAATGATTCAAAGAAAATGTGTCCAGCCTTAAAAGGGTTACAACCACTTTTCAAATCCAAATGAGGGGGGATTTCAGGGAGGGCTGTCACTAAAGTGACAGGGCTCAACAAGGAGAATTTGCAAATAAATTCCACATATCTCTTCCATTTTAGCTTTTCATCTGAAAAGATCAGTCAAACATGACTGGTTACGGGGGGGGGGGACAGGAATTAGAATGGAAAGGTCTGTATCGAAGTCATGTATATCATGTTTTGACTAATGAATTACTGTAGATATAAAATCATAATTGTGTATGTAAAAACAAGTCTTAAACACACAGGGAGCTAAAGCTTACATATTCAACTAAGTTTAAGGATATAAAATAGTCATATATGACACTTGATAATTGCCAACATAAATAGCAGTAATTAACTGTTAAAGATACTCATAATTGCAAGTGCCCTTGTTTATTCCAAAGATTAAACCACTAGTTGCAGGCATAAAAGATTGTTGTAGCTGGTTTCTCCTCTCCTTTCCCATGTGCTTGCAAGTCTGCCTCCTTCTTTGTCTTCTCCCTCCTCCTTCCCTCCCCACGATCTAAGGTGGCAAGTACAAAGCGGTAGTGAGGCACGGGAAAGTGTACAGTCAACCTTGAGAGGATTTTTTGATAGTGATGTTAGTACTTCTCCAGCCCCAGTGGTGCCTGACTGGTTGATTGCTCTTGCACTGGTGATGGTATAGAACTGCAAGAGCTGTACCTAGGGTCAGCTTCACCCTCCCTGGGTAAAGCTGCACCCACTGAGACCCTTTTTCTGACCCTCCCATGCTTTCCTTTGCAGGGGAAGCTGGGATTCAGACAGTTTCTAGTGAGGGCCCTAAGAACCATGGTGCTACAGAGGTGGAATTGAGCAACGCTTGCACCAACCAGTAAATGCCTCCTCCATAAATAACCTCAGTTTGCAAATAAGTGCACTGCATTTCAGGACCTGGGTTTCCAACAGGGAGTTGTTTTACATAGCACTTCCACCAGCTTTCTTCACAGGAGCCTGGACACCCAGTGCCCCCAGAGACCATGCTAGTGCCTGCTTGCAGCAGGGTCCAGCTCACAGGCTGGGGCAGCTGTACTTGCTGAAAACACCCTTTTTCTCTACACACCCCCACCCCTCCCTTCCTGTAGGACGGACATTTTAACTCATCACCCTCTTTTGATGTAGAAGTCTTGGCTTCTGCAACCACCTATGTAACCACATCGACGGTTGCAATGTTTTTCATGTAGGCTTTCTGCTTGACCACCCCTTAACTCCCTTCTGATCAAAATCCTGTAGCGGATAACCTGTCATAAGCAGGCACACAGAAGAACTCACAATGTTCATTAATAAACCCCAAAATATAGAGATATTCATAAGTGGTATTAAATCAAGGAGCATTGCTAATAGTGAGGGCTACAGTGTCGGCATTCTTATGAAGATGTAAATAGTAAATACAAAGGGGTGGAAGATAAATGCCTCTAACATGGGAGTAAGATTAAACAACCACTTTGTCCCTGCTTAAAACTATACCAATAAGCAAAGGCATAAATCATGTTGCACTTCTATTAAAAATTATGTCAGTTGTTAGAGTCAATCAGGAGGAGATTTCCAAGTGATTTGCCCATGAGTATGATTTTGGTTACTTTTGAAATGGTTATTAGACTGCCAATGCTATTAAAGAGAGATGTTAGGGGAAAATAAAGCCAGAGCAGAAACAAGCTTTTCTAAACTGTCATCTGCGATTTACCCTACCTACCTCCTCCAAACCTGAAAGACTTCCTTGCCATTGTTCTACCAACCCAGCAATCTTCTAGCGTTTCATACCAGAGTCCTTTATATTCATCAGGAGGTTGATGGATGGGCAATAAGAATGGATAGCTGGGAGTGGAAAACTCAAAATTAAAAACCCCAGAGTGGCAAGATGCCCAAGAGATTCATTTTTTCTTCTGTCATCTCCTCAACTGATTTTCTTTTTGTGCCTGATTATTGATTTCTGGAGTAGTTAATGGTGTAATTTACTTTGCAAATTGCAATTATTTCTGATCATTCATTTTTCTTCCTTTATGTTTCATTAGTTAAAGCAGGACACTCTTTGGCCCCAAACAATCTTCTTCACAAATGACGTACAGTGGAATTTAGCATGATCCTGCAAGATACTGAGCCTTTGATTATTATGGCAGGCAACTGAGCTCAGGATTTTGTGAAATTTAGCCTTGCTTTGTTAAAAAAAAACATGTTGCAGTTTTGGTCTGTAGGCCTGATCCATCACAAACAAGGAATAGCTCCACTGAAGTGAGTAAGTTGTAAGTTGAGAAGTTAAGCAGTGCATATGAGATCAGAATTGGCCCCACTATTTGCATCACATTCAGAGAGCTGCAAAGCACAGGGAGATACAATGAGTGCTCTCGTCCCCAAAAGGGACTGATTACGCCTGCACAATAAGAAAGGGACCAGGATGTTTCCTCGTGGTGTTGTAGAGATATGAGCTGTGCAGAGGAACCATTGTGTGTGTTTCCCAGCACAACGTATTGCTGATGCTATTATTAATAGGCTGTCCTGTACTGGATGTAACTTTGGGTTTGATATTTGCGAATGTAACTTAGGTTTGTGCATTTAGCAATAACAGCAAAACCAGGATGCAGATTGGATAGAAAAATCATTGTTATCACCTTCTGAGATATGTATGTGTTCTTATGCAATACATACATCATCAGCTAGACTGCTGGTATTCTTTCCATACAGGAATAAAACTCTAGTATGCACACTTACTGCAAAAAAAAAAAAAAAAACAAAAGAGGAGAAGAGAAAANAGCATCGGATGAGAAGAGAAACACGACTGGCTAGAGAGTATGTCTACCTTCTGGGGAGTAAGATTTTCTACTCTCTAGGTAGATAAAATCTCAGCTGGAATTTTCCTTTTGTGTTGTGAGACATTATACATGTGTTTATAACATGCAGAGACAAACACATGCCCATGCACATGGATGCATACAAATGCATAGAAATACACACACAAAATAGAAATGTGTATGGGTTTCTGGAATTGGAACAGACCACTAAAACCTGTGGTTATCACAATTCAGCGACCTGCTATGTTGGTTTTTATCATTTCAATGTAATCCAAAAGAGCAGAATAATATATACAATATTCCATGAAAATATTCTCAATCACTGGCGTGCACATGGAGTTACGCTACTGAGCTAATTGATAGAATGCCAAATGCTGTTTGCACTTAACACATGAGCGACCCCGTTGGCCTGAACGGAGCCCTCGCTCCAGTGTTACTATGCAGTGAAGCTCATTGAACTTATATTAGAGTTTCATTGCTATTTGCGAGAACAGAATTTAGCCTGGAATCCTCTGTTTAATTAACTTTGAATCACTAATGTCAGTCTTTAAATATCTAAAAGAGGCAAGAATTTTTTATCAAATTTAATGCCAGAGAGAGAGAGAGAATGAAATGGGAAGAATTTGCACTCAGTATCCTGGTAAATGCCACTTCTCCCTGCAACGCTGGGAGCAATCAGAAGAGGGTATCTGAGGAGAGGTCAGTGACTCTGAGCAGAGAAAGACCCTCTGATCGGGAGACCGTTGCGGATATGGGATTGCAAAGGCATCGTCATTTCCAGAGAGCAGCCTTTCCAGCCATAATGTTGCAGTGATAATGCGTTGAGATGAACATAGCCAGGCGTTATTTGGAGAATTTGTTTCGAACCAGGCACAACGCAACGCAGAGAGTCTGTCTGCGGGGGGAATCGTTCCACTTCAACACACAGAGCAGCGCAGCAACGAAGGTGAATGGCGGCAACTTCAAGGCAGCTTTGACCGAATTCTTCCTCCAGACAACTTGTCTGGTAAACGCTCCTCCAACATTTGCCTTCCACCAGGTAGGGATATTAACGGCTTTAAACACAAATTAGTTTGCTGCCAAATTTGTCACTCAGGTTCCTTTATTCAGGAAGTATGGCAAGCAGAAAGCAGAAAGCTGTTGTGCTGCCAAGCATGGACGCCGTGGGATCCAGCTGCCAGACAGCCCGAGTCTAAAGACTTCGAGTCAGAGCTCCCTCTTTATGTGTTTAATCATCTCCTTAGGGATTACATCCCAGATTTTTTTTTTTACGCTGGGCAGGCACCTATTCAGCATTTAAGATATATCTTTTAATAGGTCTCCGTTCTTAATTGTGTCATCATCACACCTGCTCACTCCATCTATTACACCTTTCTTCATTTTAAAGTGCTAATAAGTAGCTAGTCTGAAACGAGTAAGGAGATATCTCAGTGACAGCATCACATCTGGGCTTCCCTTCTTCTTATCATGCTCAGTGGACAGGTAAAAATCCATTTTTTTCATTTTGTTTTCCAATGAAAATAAACTGGCTCACCACTATGACTTCAGTATGTCATGTTAGCATAGTTTCCTTCCTCTGCCCAACTTCCTTCACCTGCGCAACTTCAGATGAGTGGCACAAAAGATAAACTGAGCTGCCCTTGCTATTTCCTTCGCGGTGGCTCTCTTTCATTTCTGCAGAGGAGAGACGTCAGTGCAGAGGATGCTGCTGCCAGAGGACTGCGAGGGGATGGCAAATGCGAAACCATCCCCACCACTCCAGTCACTCGGAGGATTCGCTTGCCTCCACTCTGGATGCTCACGCCTGCTGTGATCCCGTTTATGTGTTGGTGCCAGGTTTCCACAGTCTCCTTGCAAGAACACTTTGAACATCCATGGGCCCACAGACGCTATTCTGGAGTCAGCTCTTTATTCCCTACACATATATTCTCCCTGTGCTGGTTTCCCTTCAGTTACATAAAAACATAAACGAACTAATTTCCACTTGCTTCAGGTCAGACAGGCTGTAGAACAGTGAAAAACACAGACAAAAGCTGATTTTTGTCACCCTGGGGACAAGTCTGCTGGTTGCCCCCACGGCCTTTCCCACCAGGCACCTGCTCAGGGCAGAGGGTGCAGCACTTGCTCACCCGGATGCTACACAGGGGCATCCGCAGCGCCGGCACAGAGCAATGGGGAAAGAAGGAAAAGTATCTGCCATGCAGAGGACACCTGCCAGCAGGTGATGTCAGTTTTCAGGTGAGCTAGATGCTGCGGCTGAGGTACTTGATTCTGCAAAAAGGCATGTGTTTGCCTCGCTCCGCATGAGAACTGTGGGAAGTGGAATAGAGAGCAAAAGTCTGAGGCTGATCTTGCTGAATGGGACAGATGGCAACCCTTGCCAAAAATAGCTTTGCTAGAAGTAGAACACATGGTAAATTGCATTAATTTTAATAATTGCTTTTTATGCTTTGATAAAAACTGGCAAAGACCTAAAGGATCCTCTACCCAAGATAATTAGCATAGCTCTCCTTGACTGCTCCCCTTTAAAGCGAATGCCATTCTGAGGCTTGTGAGGCTCTCAAAATTGAGAAGGATGAGGCTGCCCACTTGTGCCAGGAAAGCAGAGCGCTCGGCTGTACAGGGGACCCAACAGGGAAAACAGGACTGATGCGCAGCAGCTGATCTATCAGGTAGGTTGAGGCCACCGAAGGAGTGCTGAGTTTGGTCTGTGAGGGGCACACTGGCTGCAGCCTGGCGACATCCGACGTCTGTCTGGCCAAAAGATTTGCAGAGTCACACTCTGAAGGTGAGCAGATCCAAAGTCTTAAAAAAAAAACCCAACAAACCAGCAAAAGCCTTTTTCCAAAAGGAAAGACATATTTTAGGATGGTTTTTTTTTTTTTCAATTCAATTTCCTAGCTGCTGTAGGGGAAAGGGAACAGGCAGCTCCTTTGCCCACTGCACAGGGGATTTTTGCTGACCACAGTGCCAGGTACAACTGTTGCTTTGCCATGTGAAAGGGATAATGGGAAGAGCGTGCCCGGGCTGCGCTGAAGGGCACCGCAGCTGGTAAAACACACTGTGTATTTGCTGCCACTTCTTACAGCAACCTCCGGTCAGGAATCAGGGATGCTTGGCTTGGAAAGAAATCTCCATATGGAAGCGAACTCCCCCAGCAACGGTGCCGGGCGCAATGTCAGACGGCACCAGCCCCTCGTTTACACCAGCCACCTCACTAACTAGCTAAGTTGGTTTAGTCTTCTGCCCAACTACGGCTAAACCAAAGCGGAGTACTCTGGCTGCTGGCAGAGTGTCCAGGCAAGGGGTTGTGCCAGTGGCACGAAATTGGTTTCTAATTGATGCAGTTAATTCAGGGCATCCCTTGTTCAACCAGTTCTAAAATGATGTTTAATTACCTGGGGGATCTTGGAGAGCCAGCGATGCCTGCATTTCTTTCCAGTGCTCTGGAGTACACAGTGCGGTTCCTACTCACGGTGCTGCACATTTTTGATATGAATGAAATACATTCTCTTCTACAGCTAAAAAGTGTGCCTGTCACTCCAGATCAGAGTCAGTCTGGGACACAGTCACAAGCCTGTCAGAGTCAGGTGGGCAGCAGGCCAAGGTCTAGGAGTGCTGTTTGTCCCTGTTAGACTAAAGAAACTCACTGCAACTGCAGTTCTGTCCCCAAAAGAGCGCTGTGTGACTGCAGCTGAATGGGGCTGATTTTCTTCTTCCTGCCAGGGCCAACCTCAGGCCAACAGGTGGGATTTGTGCCACGTAACAGCAGCCTGGGCAGCTCTGAGGGTGCGATAGAAATGTAGAAATATAGAAATATAAATGTGTCTGTACACAACTAATGCCCCAAAAGGACACCTGAGCTAAACATTGTTGGTTGGTTTGCGAGTGCGATTTGGCTACACTAAATGCTGATTGTTCAAAGTGCCTGGGCAGACAGACTGAAAAAAATCCTGCTAAATTGGGTCTTCTCCAGCCACAGGGATTACAGAAGTGAGCAAACCCTACCCTGTACGTGAAGCCTGCTCCCTCAAGCGTGGCGTGGTTTGGTTTTTCCCTCCTCGAGCCAGAATTGAAGCACGTAGGCAGGAGCTCAGCAGGGCCGGGGGGATGCTCTCGCCCAGGGAGGAGGCAGCTGCCAGCTGGCAGGTCCATGCTGTGGTGCTTAGAGCGGGGTTGGTACCAGCAGCCAGAGTCTCTGCACCCCAAAACACCTCCCCCCTGCTTCCCGCGCCCTCCCCCAGCACCCCAAGGATCCAGTCCTGGTGTGCGCGTGTGGATGATGCTACTGATGTTATTTGTATTTGGTAATTTTTTTAAAGCTCAGTGATTTAGATTGACAAATGTATTCTGATTTCCTAATATGTTTTCTTCACATCTTTGCTGTGTTTTTCCATAAGAATTATTCTGTTCAGCAGCTCAGGAAAAAACAATCAACAGCTAGAAGGTATNCCCCCCCCCCCACCCCCCAAAAATGTATTTGTCTCTGTGTTGTCCCCGCTGGCACTGTCCTGTAGCTCTGTGTTTAACTTGATATTCCTGTACCCCTTGCGTTTTTGTTGATGTGTTTCTGTGAGGTGTACGGGGTCATTCTGCCATGCTGGCGTTACTTTTGCTCCCTCTTTTTTCCTACAGCTGCACTGTTGTTTAACAGCCTCTTCACAGAGCACCTCGAAGGCTCTTGATCTTTGTATCGCTGCAAGTGCATAGTGAAGTCCTCTTCAAACACAGCCGTTTGCCGAGAAACACCGCGAGAGGAGCAACGAACTACGGAGAAGTGGACATACTTGAGCAAACACTTCAAAAGGGATGAGATATTCTGGAGCTGCTGGGTTGATACATTTGACTGCGTCACAGGCAGCCGATGAGGACAAATTTTTGATTTTTCTGCAAACCTGTGGGTTTTCACTGTAACTGAAGATGGATGTCTCAGTGTGTCAGGAGATGAGAAATCTTAGAAACACGAACAGAATACCAAAACCACTGCAAGGAAACGGAGCTGATTCAGTTTCTTGCCTTACTTAGTAATCAAAGAAGTTGCTTTTGATAGCTTGCTACCAAAACAGGCTTTGCCATTTTCCTCCCAGAAATTAGCAGCTTTATTTGAATTACCGTGAAGATGTCAAAACCGTGCAGGAGGTAGGACAACTGCACAAACATAATTTTAGGACTGATTGGTGGTGCCCAAGCCCCCAGCTCCAGCACATATCAGTCAGAGCCACCAGCCTGTGCTCGTAGGTCCCACAGATGCAGAAACCCAGCTAGGCACTGGTGAGATTTCTAAAAAGTGTCCCAGAGAGTGCTATTACATTTATACTGGTTGAGTTGAATTGAGAAGGTTTGTGTGATGGCAGACAAGTCATTCTGCAGTGGGTAACTAAAAGTATTAGAGATTGGTATAGAAGGAGTCTGTATGATGAGTGAGCTTTGCTATCTAGCAGCTATTTCCAGCATGATGGATACAAAGCTATTTGAGCATGCGAGGCAGAAAATTCCTTTTTTAATCCAACATTGGCAAGTTTTTGTCCTGATATTATGGGGAGGCCAGATTATTTCTAGAGCCGCTGCCTAGGTTTCTCTTTACAGCCAAGTTCCTGAATTCTCCAGAGGCAGATTTGCCCTGCAAGCTCAGGGTGGACATCAGCTTTCTGTTTAGGAAGGAAGATCCTGAAACAGGGTGCTGGTTCACGCTGAACCCGATTCTAAGATTCACAGTCATCCAGGTCTTGTGGCCGTCTCCAAAGGGGAAGAGGGGGAAGGAGGGACACTGACACCTGCCCCACAGAGGCTCTCTGCTCATTGCTAGGGCTCAGCTGCAGAGGGAAAGCCTGCTAGTTACCAGTATAAAAAAATTACTGGGATTTTCTTCTGGACCCAAGTGCTGACACTCCTGGTCCTGAAGGTTTATTCCTCTTCATAAAGTCTTGTAACTCCTGCCCAAGTGCATCTGCCTTCTTCCACTCCATTGACAAGTTTGACCCTTCGCCCTCGGTTTCCTACGCCCTTTCTTTTGGGAGTGCTACCGCTTGACTCCCAGAAGCCAGGCTGAAGACCAGCCCTTGAGCCAGGGATCTCAGCAATGGGGTGATGTTGTGTGAGTACAGCCCCAAAGGCAGTTGAGCCTCCTCTGCTGGCTGGGAATGCTGAAACAGAAAGTATTGACTGAACAAGGGTTATTCCAAACACAACATGTGCTTTCCTTTCTGAATCATGCTTTAATTTTTTGAGCATCGGTGCTACAGATGATTACCAACAAACCTTCCATCCTGCTAGCATGGCCACCACACAACTGGGGAGGCAGGAGGGAAGAAGGTAGGAAGCTCTGTCAGATAAAAAACTAAGGCGTGAGACAGAGCTTTGGGCTTCATTGGCAGTTTTGCACCTGAAACGGGTCTGAAGGCTGGTATCTGGGCAGTGGTCTCACATGGTGTCGTCAGTTACTCTTCAGCCTAAATTCTGGGTAATCCTTATTACCAGGGCAAGCTCTTGCATGGGCTGCTGGCGGCTGCCTCCATCTCTTTCAGTGTCCCATCACACTCAAGCAAACTGAGGTGCTGCAAGATCTTGGAGATAGGAGTTGTGATACTCGTGAAAGAGTTTCAAAATTTGGGCCAAATTTTATTTGCCTTCCTGGTAGGAAATGTTTGCTGTGGCCCCTCTAACCAGGAGTGACAAAGGACGTTAGTTTCCTTCTTTTTAAAGGGCAAATAAAAAGAAAGAGACATTAAGTAAAGACAAGGTGGAAAAATGGCTGATTTGAGAAGCGTAATAGACGTGTGATTTTCTTAATAATCCCACAGAAACTGATTATCTCAGTTTACAACTAGTTTAAGGCAAAACTTGAAAAAATGATGAGGCTGCAGTCATACCCATCACTTTAGAGGGGGATTATTCATATTATATTATAGCGAGCGGTGAATTACTAAAAAGACCTCTTCACGTCTGCATTGCTGCAATTACTCCCAATTACTGTCACTCACTCTTGTAAGGGGTTTCTTGCCGCTGTGTTTGCACCGGCAGCCTCCCTCCGCGGGGAGCAGCTGCCATTGACAGGCGGTGGGGACAGCACCACTGCCTTGGCCGCACCATGAGGCCAGTGCTTCCCATGCGCCGCCAGCCCCCCAGCTCGCTGCCACCACCCTGGGGTTGCTAATTTTTGGAGCAGGACTTAGCCAGGCCACTGGGCAGGCTTTGCCTGGACAGGGACGCATGAAGAGGGGCCGACCCCGTCTCCTCTCGCCACTATCACTTGCTGCATCCAGCCTCTCCTTCACAAGACGCTCACCCTCAGCCTAAATAAAGCTGTGCCCTTTTGCAGGGTTGACCCACGCCAGGGGCCCGGTGGAGTGTGGCGAAGCAGCCCCCGCTCCGCCCCTCAGCTGCAGGAGAGCGGTGGGCAGCACCGAGGCATCCATCACGTGTGGTCGCACTTTATCCCAGCCAGAAATGAATTGTCCGCCCCAGGCAAGCCTCCATGCTTGTGAGAAGGTGGCGGCTCTGTAGCAGCTCCCCTGGCTCGGCCTGGGCTCCCCCGGCATGGTCTGCTAATCGCCTCTTCTTGTCACTGTGTTTTCCTCCCCTTCCCCTGTTGCTGGTGAGAGGAACTCCTATTAACCCGGCTGATTTCAAGACGGTCAAAAAAATTGTCTTGAGACTCGTCCAATTATTCACTCTGTTATCCCTCTTCCAGTGCGGGAAAGGGGGAAGGAGCAGTGGGAGGACTGAGACCAACTTTCCTCTGTGGTGGTTACAACTCACCTGCCCGAAGACTCGAGCTCACAGGGACATGAAGCCTTTCACATCTTGCGATGTGCCAAAAATGGTTCCTGCCACCAAGTCCTCCTGCCCGCTGAGACAAACCCAGGCTGTCCACCAGCCTTTGTAGCTCTCCTGTTGCGGCAGAGGCGCTTGCAGACGCAGCACCATGCCCGGTGCCGAGATGCCGGCCTCCCCTCCCCATGTGCTGGTGACAGTCGGTAACCTCCGACCAAGGTTCCACCTTGGCTAGGAAAGGCATCTCAGAAACTAGGGGGAATGCACCACGTAACTGCAAATAACTGCTATGGAAATGCAATTTTTTTTTTTGTGTTTCATTTTCATCTGTATCTGCATGACTGAAAACAGACTCACACTTTTGGAAAGGAAACAAAACTCACTCCTCGCTTCATTTTTTTTTGTCTTTTTCTTTGAAACCGCAGATCCTCATTCCCGGGACATCCTTCTTTGGTTTTGGGAAGATCTGGGCATTGATGGGACAGAAGCAGCTTGGCTCATCCTTCCTTCCCAGATTCAGAGTTTTAACAAGAGCCTCTTATTAATGACAATAAATCACCAAAACCCAAGCACTTGCCATTATCGGGGATTTTTTTTGCACTTCCTGTTGTGGTTTTGGTTGGGATGGATTTAACTTTCTTACTAGCAGCTGGTGTGGTGCTATTTTTGGATTTGGGATGGGAATAATGTGGTAGTGCACTGGGGTTTTTGATCGTTGCTAAGCAGTCAAGGCCTTTTCTGCTCCTCACACCGCCCCACCAGTGAGTAGAACTGCCCTCGGAACCAAGCCCCAGCTCTCGGCAGTGCCATTTACTGGGGCACTTTACCTGTGACTTGTGGTTTTTCAGCTCTGATTTGCACAGTTGAAGTCCCGGAGGGAGCACCAGGGCTCAGCTCTGGCTCTGGTTCGGGCCTGACCGTCCTGGCTGGCTCAATGTGGGGGGTGGCCAAGGGGCAACATGGCATGGGGATGCCCCTCCAAAACCCATGTGCATGCAGCGCCAACCATCACCGTGCAGCAGAGAAGGGCTCTTGCCCCCACCTGCGCTCTTTTGAGAGGAGCCGGGCTCAATGCTGCTCACCTCCTGGTGTTTTTGCAGGATTTCTTTTACCTTTTATTTCCCAAGAGGGCTTGCGTGCTTCACAAGCACCCAATGAGTCTCAGGGTCCTTCTCCTCCCTCCAACCCTTACCCCAAACCAAACCTTTCTCTCTCTACCCATCACCCCCAAAAGTCCTTACCACCCAATAAGCTTTTCCATACCTCAACCCCCTACACCTGTGGTATTATGCCACTTTGGCTTTCCTCAGAGTGGAACTGGTGGTCACCCTTCCGCCTTGCAAGCTCCCAGGCTGTTGCATGAAAAGGTGGGAGAGCCAGGCTCGGATTTTCGGAGGCGCTTGGTTTCCAGAGACACCTCATAGGTATTCAGGCTGCCCTCCTCCTTGCTCATGAGCCTTGTCTACAGAGTTTTCCTGCATAAAAAACTGCACATGTCAGAGAGGAAAGACAAATGACGATAGCAATAATGTGGAAGAACATCCTCTGAACATCAGAGAGGGCTGAATTCATGAACCACTTTTATCAAGGCGTACAAGAGGCACTTAAATATTAGCTGCTGCTTATAAATAATATTGGTATGTTAAATACACACATATTTTCACAGTTTTACAAAGCGAGTGATCTCTGTTTGCTTTCAACTGGAAATCATAAAGTAAAAATCAATGAGCTTATATCAAGCTTATATTATAGTCCTTGAAGAGTCAACCGACTCTATAAAAATGACTGTTTTCTAACGAAGATATCATTAATTGGATTGAGTTGGCAAAGTTTAAGTGCCTTGTCATATTTTGATGGCTATGCAGTGCTAGAGCTTATTGATTTTATAGAACAGCCTGTAGATAAGTGTAATGATTAATTTCATTTGGTTTACAAGAACAGAAAACTTCTATGCAGAACTGGACGCACTATTTTATTTTTTATACCCGCCTGTAGCTCCTGTGAGCCTGGGTCTGGCTGTGAAGCTATGCTGGGTGGCCGGGCCTTCCCTGCTTTCTTACTTACTCAAATGAAATTCCATATTCTACCCAAACCCATGGGTTATTTTTCTCCCTCTTTCATTTCAAGGGCTTTGGAGAGATTATTTTTCAGTCTCTATTTCTTGGGCGGGGTGGGGTGTGTGTGTGTCTGTTTTCTTGCTGAAAAAAGGTATGGTCCATAAGTTTTATTCCACGTGTCTCTGCTTGCAGGGCCATCAGCCGCAGGTCCGAAATCCAGGCCCAGCTCATGGACCTGCGTCTAGGTCAGTGCTTGCCTCTGGGATGAAGAAGGTGGTTCCAGGCCCCTGATGTGCCCCGGGGGATGGCGGTACCTCCCTGCCCTGCCTCGACACCCCTGGCCCTGCGGTGGCTGGGGGCTCTCCCGGAGGAAGGTGCAGAGGAGCATCGCTGCCAGGGCTTCCCCTTGTGGGGTTCCCAGGGAGGGGGGACAGCCAGGCTGCCTGCCGGGGGTCTGGCTGCCACCAAAAATGGGGCGAGCCGGGGCTGTGAGCCCCTCGCACACAGCTCTGCTCAGTGTGGAGCGCGGGAGCTGTGTTTCCCTGAGACTTTGGGGCTATTTTTAGCTTTTGCTATGGCACTTGGTGCTGCATGGCTGCCTCTGAATTATTTGGCTTCTTAATTGAAGGAGTTGATGTAAAAGCAAAGTGAGGGGAAAGGAAACACCAGCAGCCTCCCTGGGGACACGCTGCCAAGCCTGGGGGTGCCAGTTGCGCTCACTGCGAGCTGTGTCGGCCCGTTTTTGTACCAGCAACACGAGGAATTAAAAGGATCTCAGGCCTTAATTTTTGTTCAGGTTTGGCATTTGCCTTCCTCGCTGTTCTAATTGTATTACTGCACCCACTGCTGGCAAAGGCTGAAAACTGCATTTCTAGATGCTGCTGGTCATTCTCCCCATTTGCACAAGCAGCTGAGAGCTTCTGACAATTCAGCTCCAAGCCTACACATTATCGGCTAGGTACCTGAATTTAAATCAAAGTTTTGATGTTTATGTTTGCCCTCAGAACGGATTAGTATCGAATTCCTGATCTACAAGGTGTTTAATGCGTCTCTGGATATCACCGGTGGAGCAGAAATCGTTGAGTAGCTTAAGGTGGCCAGAAATTAAGACAGGAAAGTCACTTTTCACGGTCTGGATGGTAACTGCTAAAATCATATCCCAATATGTACCAGTGCACCTCATTCCTCTGAATCAGTGCCCTCTTCTGCTCCAACACAGACACTTACTGCTGTGTGATGTTGGGAAACCATGTCTGCCAGGCATGTGTGAGTAGCTACCTAAAATAAAATATCTCCATCGATATGTGAACAAACAAAAGGTGGCTGAGGGTGCTCAAAGCAGGCCACCATCAGTATGGTTTCTAAAACCAACCCCTCTGAAGGGGCAGTTGACAAGACCACCAGCTCCCCATGTCACTGCTGCCATGTTACACCCTATAAACCACCTGGCTGGAGGGAAAACACCACAGTATAAAGCTAAAAATCCACTCTCCCGCTGACGGCCTGAGCACCCCACATCCTGGCACACATCACAGCCTTCGCAGCATTGCCATTCCTCCAGCGGTGCCCTGGGTTGTGGGGCTGAGCCCCAGATGAGCCTTTCGGCTCTGCTCCCCTGCGGCTGCTCCTCAGCGAGGCGCCGCCATGTCCGGCCCCACCAGTGGTTCCTGGGAGACACTTTTGCCCTGGCGCTTTGGTCCTGGGGAACGCTGCTGCCCGAGCTCGGGGTGGCCGCAGCGGGCACGGGGTTGGGATGTGAAGATGATGAGGCAATTGCCGGGGTGGGAAGCATCCCCACTTCTCAGGCTCTGCCTGGCAATAGCTCTGCGCTGCTGGGAACCCCACTGCCACCAGCCTGCGATTTCCATGCCAGCAAAGCAAAGATTAGCAAGACCACGAGAAGCATAGCATCACCCAGGCTCGGGCAGAGGGTGAACCTTCCCCCGAGGGCCCGTAGGACACCAGTCTTTACAGAGGGAACCCCATTTAAACCATTGATGAAATGATGGGGGTACCTTGCCCAGTTCCCGTGTGTCACCATCCGGAGGCAGGAGTCACTCCAGCCTGGAGGACTCAGCTCAGTGCCAGTCACATCCCCTTGGTGGCACCCGGCTGGCCACAGCCATGCTCCCTCCTCGTCCCCGTGCTGGCGGCTGCTGCCCCAGTGCCAGGCCATTTGAAACATTAGCCTGAATAACCGGGATGACACACTCAAAGAGTAGTGGTCAACGGCTTGATGTCCAAGTGGAGACCAGTCAAGAGTGGTGTTCCCCAGGGGTCGGTACTGGGATTAGTGCTGTTCAACATCTTTGTTGGTAACATGGACAGTCAGATCGAGTGTACCCTCAGCAAGTTTGCTGATGACACCAAGCTGTGTGGCGCAGTTGACACACTGGAAGGGAGGGACACCATCCAGAGGGACCTGGACAGGATGGAGAGGTGGGCCCAAGCCAACCTCACAAAGTTCAACAAGGCCAAGTGCAAGGTCCTACACCTGGGTTGGGGCAATCCCAAGCACAAATAGAGGCTTGGCAGGGAATGGATTGAGAGCAGCCCTGAGAAGGACCTGGGGGTGTTGATTGATGCAAAGCTCAACATGAGCTGGCAGTGCAGCCCCGAAAGCCAACTGTATCCTGGGCTGCATCAGAAGAAGTGTGGCTAGCAGGTCAAGGGAAGTGATTCTGCCCTTCTACTCCGCTCTGGTGAGACCCCACCTGGAGTACTGTGTCCAGCTCTGGAGCCCCCAGCGTAGGAAAGACATGGACCTGTTGGAGCAGGTCCAGAAGAGGGCCACGAGGATGATCAGAGGGCTGGAACACCTCTCCTGTGAGGACATGCTGAGAGAGTTGGGGTTGTTCAGCCTGCAGAAGAGAAGGCTCCAGGAAGACCTTATTGCGGCCTTCCAGTACCTAAAGGGGGCCTACAGGAGAGCTGGGGAAGAACTTTTTACTAGGGCATGTAGTGGTAGGATGACGGGGAATGGCTTCAAACTGGAAGGAGGTAGATTTAGATTAAATATTAGGAAGAAATTTTTCACTTTGAGGATGGTAAGGCACTGGAACAGGTTGCCCAGAGAGGTTATGGAAGCTCCATCCCTGGAGGTGTTCAAGGCCAGGCTGGATGGAGCTTTGAGCAACCTGGTCTAGTGGGAGGTGTCCCTGCCCATGGCAGGGGGGTTGGAACTAGATGATCTTCAAGGTCCCTTCCAACCTAAACCGTTCTATGATTCTATGAAAATCATGAAGCTACGCTAGGCCTGGTGGTTATCACCCCCCGGCAGGGCAAAAGCCGGGCACTTGGGGCTGCCTGTGGCACAGGAGCGGGGCAGAGAGGGCAGAGAGGCTCTTGCCAGCAGCGAGGGAGCTGAGGTGAGGAGTGAGCACCACGGCAAAGCCGCCTTCCTCGGTGCTTTGCCCCTGATCACACCTCATCTCTAAAGCTGCCTCTGAACATGTCGATCAAGCTGCAGGAGTGATTACTGCCACTGGCACTCGCATGATTACCGGGCTCCTTGATCTAAAAATACGGTTAAAATTTTGCTCTCGAGATATATTGTAAAAATGTAAATTTTAAGGGCTTTTTTTGCAGTAGGGAAAGGGTTCCTGGGGAGGTGTAATTCAGCTCCTGCTCCAAGGCAGACAGGCAGAGGCACTCACAGGTGAGCTGGAAGGCAAGGTGGGAGCTCGGCTGTGCCAACGGCAGTGGCTTCAGCGGCAGTGCTGGACAGAAACCAACCACAGGTATTTATCAATCACTGTGCTTTACAGGCAAATTACTTCTCCTTAGATCAGAGGAAACAGAGTGCCCAGGAGGGGAAGAAAATCTAACTTTTGGGAGGTTATCGTCATTTCATCCCAGAACATCTGCCAGCTCCGGTGTCAGCGCGAGGCAACAAACACATGGCACGAATCCGGGAGTATAAAAGATGTGTCATTGCAAGAAGGAGTAGGAGGAAAATAAAGCAAGTTGACAGCTCACATCCTGTGCCATAATCCTAGAAATTGTTAATATTTACAAAATTAACAACTAATATAACTGATGACAATCTCACTCCTCCTGGTTGTCATGAGGATATTAACAGTTACCACCCGCTCCAAACTGGAAATATTACCCGTCTCCGGAGCTCCTGCTGCTCAGCACGAGCGGGGATGGCACAGACGCACCCTCCCAGCTTTCATACCAGCACCGAGCTGTGAGCCAGCGCAGAGCACCCGAGCATCGCCGGGGCTGGAAATGCCTCCTGACCTCACCCTGCTCCTTGCAGGGTGAGCAGAGGGTCTGGCAGAGCAGGAGGAAGGTTTCTCCCTCTCCCTGGCTCCTTGGGGAGCCCAGCCCCTAGCCCTGGGCACTGCAGCATGCTGGGGGGAGCCCAGAGGAGGAGGATGGGGAGGATGCAGGGTGTTGGAAGGAGAAGAGGTGAGGGCCGCGCTGGCTTGGATTGTACCTCTGAACAAGCTGCCATTTCAGGAAAAATGCCCATGGTGCTGGTGTGATTTGCCAGCTGCAAGGCTGGCAGTTAATTGATGAACAGATGCTACAGTGTCATTTCCGTAATAGGAAAGACCTGGCTAAAACCAAAAGAAAGATGCTTGTATACCAGTGACTCCATGGGAAACATATTTCCAGACTAAGAATCATAAAAAAGTGAAACTTCAGGATCACAAAATGTTGCCCACCTCCATTTTGAATGAGTATACCAATGGTGCCTGAGTTCTCCGAGCTGAGATTTTTTTTTGTTGTGTTTTTTTTTTCACACTCTTACCTGTCCATCAGGAGGACTGCAGCAGGCAATACAGGGTTAACAGACACTGTATGTACAAGGACACTGTGGATGGGGCCTGCACACATGGGATTTCTGGCTTCATTTTCCCCTATCTTTAGCAAGGAGCATTCATTCCCCAGGCCACTGTTTGCACAGGCACAGCACATTGGTCTTATGGTAATTTTAAAAAGTTTTTTTTTTGTCAGGGTGCACTGTATGCAAAAAAATGGCCGCACTCTTTCCAGTTCACCGTATGCAAAATCAAAACAGAGAATTACCTGAATTGTTGTTTTCAAAGAGCTCCCAGGTACTGGAAAGCTGTGAAAAGCAAATTTCCTTCTCACAGGAATCACTTTCTCCCCTTGAAGTGGCTTGTTGTTGGCTGTATGAGAGGTTGGCCCAAAGAGGCAACCTGAATGAATGGATGGCAAAAAAAGTCCTTTTCAAGGCACTCTGAGATCAGAGATCTCATTGTCAACCAGGCCCTTGAAAAAATATTGACCAGAGGAGCAAAGAGCTGCCTTTACAGAGCCCTGTGCTCCAGCTGGCACAACACAATTGCTCACCTCGAGGTAGCACCTGAGGGCTCACTGGAAGGGGCCTCAGCTTGATGGATCCTCTGGAGAAATGACCATGGAGACCATCAGAGGGAGCATCATGAGCTGCGATGCTCATTAATTGTTTCACTGCAGTAGGACACAGCAGTTCTTTTCCTTGAAGTACAGTGGGGAAAGAAATGTGACCCAGTAAAATGAAACAAGTTGTTTTTAAATATTAAAAAAGCAATGACTCTAGAGAACAGATACATAACATCATCAAACTCGCTTTAAAACCATTGTGTAGTTTGCTCTAAGAAGCTGGTACCTTTTTAAAAACGCTAAAACATTAGCATGTTTCATCCCAGATGGTTTGCTTTTCTTCCCCACGTCTTTTATTCTGCCCTGAGCCTCTGAAAAGCACTCCTTTTCCCCCCATTTTGTTTTCTGTTTGTAAAGCTTTATTCATTTCAGGTTTTTGTCGTCTTCTCAGATCACTATCTTATTCTTTCATCTTTCTTTTCAAGAAATTTCTTTTTTCCTCATCTGCCATCATCTTCAGTATACTACTTCTCCCTTTAGGATTTCTTTTATCCTTCTCATCTTTACGCCTTTCACTTATTCTTCCCCAGACCCCTCATTCCTGCTTTTGCTTGTCAAAACTGTTTCTTCCTCCTGCACGGGGGAAGAAGTGGGAAGGTTGGGTGGATTTTTTTGCTATGAACACCCAGGAACGCTCCAATCAATACTTCGAAATCCTGCAGAGGAGAGCTTGCACGAGTCTTTCAACACTTTCAAAATTTGCAACAGCAGTTAATGAAAGTCTGACTAACGTTTGAAAATCAGCAGCTTATTTTAAAGCAGTGCTGTAGCTTCCCACCAATAACATTATCAGGCCTTCCCCAACAAGCTTTTATTTTTACATTAGAAACTCTACTCCATGCTTTGAAACCTTTGTAACCCTGTAGCAACTTCTCTCTTTTTAAACCCCAAGACACAGAGCAGGTGACGGATGCAGTCTCAGACACCACCCCGCCGTGTCTAGCTCGGGCTGGATTTCTGTTCAGATGAAAGGAGAGCCATATTGCCACCCTGCTCACAGAACACCGTGTCCAGGTATGCCCAGGGAGATTTCAGAAGAGCAGCGAGTCCAGTTTAGCTGGAAGTGAGCGTATGTAAAACATCTTCAAGCCTGAAAGCAGGGGTCTAGCCATGGCTGCAGGCTTCTGTCAGGAGAGCGGGGGCTCAGCCCTGTGGCTATTGCCACCCCCGCAGGTTGGGGTACCACTCAGTGCCAAGAAGGATGCTGAGGGAAGGATCTACAGCCTCTTCACCTCTTCCCGATAAACATGCCCTTGCTATTTAGTTTGTTCTGCAAGGGATTTGCAATAGTACTTTGGGGATCTTCTGCTATTTCACTGACATTTCTTCAGGACTTTTTGTAGCGTGATTACTACTGTCACTAGGTGCCCTCATGTGTTAATGCCTACACTAGATTTAATTGTGTGCATTCCAGCCGGGGGCCAGTTTCTGCTGTGAATTCTTAACAGGCACCCAACCTAGCACCTCCATGGGCCTGTTTCCGTTGGACCCATTCCCCTAGACAGATCACTTAAGAGGTCTGGAAAATCCTCTGCAGAGCTTGCAACAGATAGAATTGACTGTTCCTGACAAGTCTACCATTTTTACTGTTTTCCATCTGCCTAACAAGACTGCCTCATTCTTCTGAAGTACCAAAGACCACTTAAAATGTGTCTAAAGCTTGATGCCAACTTCCTAGCCCTGCTTGCCAATTCAAAAAATCTGTTGCAAAATATATGTCAATACATTTATTCCCAGACTAAGGCAACCGTGTATTACTTAAAGGCTGGGGTAATCCTAAATGCGATAACAGAGTCTTCAGATACAAAATGGCTTTCACAGAACATATCTTTTCTAGCATGAGATATTTAAAACCTTTTCTTCTCTTATTGAACACAAGAGGCCAGTTTTGGCAGTCTGGGCATGTTTCCTGGCTTGCTGCCCAGATGGCAGCCAAAACTCAGCAATGGGTAGCTCCGTGAAAGTAGAAATCAGGGGCAGGAAGGTCCTGACATGAGCGATCTAGGTATGGTACAATATCTGTTCTTTCTCCTCAAGTTTTCCAGTTAGCTTTTGCTCTGCTAAGACTAAAATTGGTTGGAAATCACTGCCTGTAGATTTTAGGTTTTTCTTCCCCACTGATAAGACCTGAAGCTATTTCAGTTGTTAAACAATTTGTTGTTTAATCACTTCACAACTGCGGCTTCTGAGCTTGGTTGTGGTGCCGGCTTTGTACAGATAAATATAGAACTTGTGGCATTTTCAAAAGCCATTTGGAACAGCTCTTCAATAGAAGCACTTTCACGGCAGAGATTAAATACATTATTTGGGTTTTCTGCCTAAAAAAAAAAAAAAAATCACTTAAAAAATTGGCAGAAACACCATTTTCTTCAAATGAGAAAGTTCTCTTTCCCCAAATTGAGGCTGGCAATTGGCAGCTCTTTACAAAGACATTTTTTTTTCCTTCCTCTCTCCCTTCCCCTACTCCTTGATTTCAAAATAACCTTCAAGGCAAAAAAGCAGGACATAGCAATGCAAAAAAGAAATAGAAACTGATTAAAATTTTTCACTCCCTGAACAGAATGCTTTACATTTTAACTAACTTGTATTAGATAAAATGCTATTGTACTCCAACACGAGAAATTAACACATTGCAGGAAACTGGACACACATGTTCCTCAAGGAATTTGATATTCAGAAGTCCTAATGAAGAAATTGAAACAAAATACAAATAAAGACCTTTATTAAAATAACTTTGAATATTATATGAAATTTAATATCATATAATATAGGTGCAAAACTCCTGGTATTAACAGGATGTGATACATGTGAAGAGAGGACGTTAATATCCGTATAAATAGAAATGCTAGAAGGTGTTTAACAGTGATATATTTAATGGCTACATAAATGTGACCATAATTAGTAGAATACGCAATTTTGTATTCCTTAAGCAGTATCTTCTAAAGCAGTATACATAGTAAATTGCTTTTACCTCTAGTGTCTGCTTTCTTATGAGTAACAGGAGATGCGTAGGAACATTATAGGCACATGCAAAAGCAATGTAAAAGATATAAAAACAGAGGCAGAAGCCAGGGACTTATTTGTTCTTGGCTGCCAGAGGCTTACGGCTGATCTTCTTTGACTTGTCATTGTTCTTCTTTGGAGGTTCAGGGTTCGCCTGCATGTGTCTGCCATAAAGACTGTAAAGAAATGAGACAAAGAATTATTTGTGATAACAAAAACACAGGCTTTTACTCTGCAGCATGTTAAACAATGCATCTAGTTACTAGACATAAAAAAAGGAAGGTCATTATATTTATTTTGTCTCAATACACTGAATTTTCTATTAGATCTCATGCTGCAGTCCATAATACTAGTTTTTTGTGACTTATCAGGAGAGTAACATCGGGAAGAGCAGGCCTTTGGAGCAGTGAAGGAGCAATCAGTTTTGCCTTCAGAAACTCGCAACCTTTATTCTGCGGTTATGGGATTAAGGCTCGGAAGGCTGCAAGGATGTGTATTCAAGTCGACAATGACAAAAATTGGGTTGAACTGGAGAGATAGAGTGCCCACTTAGAGCAAAGTGAGCATCATCCCTAACCAGAAAGCCCAAGAGCTTGATAATGTGACAGAGAGCAATGGTGTCACAGCCGCCTTTGCCGCTCGCACATGATTGATAGTACTGGGACAGCTACCAACACATCAATGCCACATTAGTAAGTACCACTGATTAAATGTTGACAAAGTATCCTACAATTAAGATGGCTAGCATTCACAGCGAAGCTAAATAGACTACATGGCTGAGAGGATCTTGCTAAATATCACATAGTAATTAATAGATAATTTATGAGTAATCCTGATTAAACTAAATTAAAAACCTACCCAAAATAAACACAGCTCAAACTTAACTTCCCTTATTGACATAAAGTGCTTTTTGAAGACGTACTTTGCGGGGGTGTCTGTATCTAGAAGGGAACAGAGACGAGCTTTGTTTCTGCTCATTCAGCTGCATAAACACTGGCAATGATGACAGAAATACTGAGGTCCCTCTGAAAGGCGTCTCCCTGCCAATACTTCAGCCCGATGCTGGTCAGTGTCCGCCCCAATCCCGTACTGGGCTGCTGCCAGTCAAGTTGGACACCAATTTCTACCACCTGATAGGAATTCTGCTACTGAAGAAGATGACAGCACCGGTTCCCACAAGAGCCTTCCTTGTGTTGCTGCACCTGCTTGGGTCACTGCACCTCCACATTTGGGTGGACTTTGTCACAGAACGGGACAGATCTAGGGACCTGCAGTCGAGTCTTCCTAGAATTGCCTTTTGATGTGTCAAAATCTGGATGGGTGGCTGTCAGCACTGTCGCCACAGAACCCGGGCCCTGCATTTTCACTTGCCTGTGGCAAGCAGAAGGTTCCAGCTGTCACAGGCGAGCTGCACCGATCCATCACACACCCCCTCACATGCGCTCGCCCCTGCGGCAATCCGCGTGCGTAGCTTGCGTGTCTGTCCAGCCCTTGCTGCAAACATGGACCCCGCACAGATCCTTTTGCTACTTAGTCATGTTGGGACAGACTTAGTTACTCGTGATATGTTGCTGCTTATCCAGAAAGCGTGACCTGATATACAGTTCTGCAATGGATATCAGCCTGAGCGGGTATCTCGGAGATAAAGTAACTCTTTACTCACAGTGACCCCTTTTACTTTGCAGGCTGAAACTAATTTCAGCAAAGGACTGGCCCCTCCTTCTTCTGCAGGGCCTGGTGGACGTGCAGGTAACTCTATGCAAGAGACATTGAACAAGGATCCAAACAGTCAGAAATACTCTTGAATTACCATGCTATAAGGCATGGCTGTAGAGGGGCTACTTATGTCATATACAGAGAGATTTTAGCAAAGATGTAAGGAAGTCGGGAGGTTGAAAGCTCCCATCTGCTCTGAGCTTTATTTTGCTGCATCTGGAGGATACGTCAACCCTGGGGTTCCTGGACTGCAGAATGGGATTAGAGCTTCTCATGGGGTGGGGTGGAGGGGCAGCGCTCGCTTTCACCTCCTCAGCAGCTGCAGTTTTCCATCACGCTGCTAAGCAGGCTGCTGTCAAGGTGCACTATACCCAAAAACAGTCTTGCTCAAGGAAAGTACAACTGTAAACTACGACATTACTTCACCTTACTGAAATTTTATGTGTGCCATCACCTACTGTTAACAAGGGATCAGATGCCATTTCCTGATGAACGCAGAGAGCCCTGACCCTCCGTGATAACTGCATGCTGACTATTAGCTATGAAACACATATTTTTCTTTTCATAAGAGATACAGCCCCAACAGCACAAGGGTATATTTTACCCAAGTACACAGTATGCGTACTAATCAAATACCCGTCCTAAATAACCGTCCTGTTTTGGAAGGCACTAAAGGAGTTGAAGGAGGAACGATACCGAAGGAGATGTTTTGTATCAGGAAATACTATCATTGTGGAAGAACACAGAAGTGTCATTCAAGAAGGTTGTCCCATCAGAAACTAATCCAGGGTAGAAGAAGTCAGGCGACAAGCAGCATCTTGTTCTCCACAATGTGCAGTGTAGCCTTTAAACCACTGTCAGCAATAATTTTGTAACTCTGAGAAGTTAGCAACAGAGAAGTGGAAACGCATGCTCAAATCTGTGAACACCAGTAGTTAGCTAAATACCAAATTAACATTCAAGTTGTTTTTTGGCTACAGGGAAATAATGCTACATTGGAGTAGAATGTGAGGTTTTTTCATATAATAAAGAAGTCCCCATCTGGGACTGAATTAACTGAATTAACAAAGACTCCACTGATCTGCTGTATCTGAGCACAAAAAAACTTCATGGATGGGAAATAAAGTTCCCTGTCACTGCCCTGTCCCTTCCACCTCCTGCTGTCCCACAGCTCCTTTGCCCTGTTAGTGTCAACCAAGAGAGGACTATAACAGCTTTAGTGGCTTTCAGGTTTTTTTTGCTCAGGTTGGTTTAGGCCCCAGTTTGGGGCTTTGGAAACTTTATATGAATTTTCCTCTCAGACGACACTTGGCATTCCTTGTGCCTCTCACTCCCTGCTTTCTCAGTTCAAGTTTGTGGACTGGTACAGCTTAGATTAGTGAACTTTTTCTGAAGTAAAAGGGTGTGGTGGGAATTCTGCTGCCTACACAGATGCTTTTGAAGTGCAGAAACTGAATATTGACAATTTTGAATGAACTTGAGAGTTCTGGTGAAGTCTACTTGGGCAACGCCTTTTGAATGTGAAATGAGGAGGTCCAGCAGACACTGCATGCGTTAAGCAGTAAAAATCCCAATTGGCCTGTAAGTATTTTTGGTAGCAGTTTTTCTTTGATATTTGCTCCTTACGATATTCAGTGCTATTGGTACTCCAGCACTTCCCTCCGCCCCATGCAAATACTATGTTAGTAGCAGATGTGCACAAGTTGCAGACATCTGCAGCACTTTTACATTCTTTTTACTTATTCTTATGTCCGACCACTTCTATCAGCATGTGCACCAAAACTTCATCCAGGAGAGTAATTACTGGGTTTGAAATAAGCAAATCAAATATATCTCCTTAGGTTTCTCTGGCAAAATTTCAAGGAAGTTTCAGCTGCACATTTCTATCTCAACTGAAGATAAGTGCTTTACAATCTATCACAGTAGTCTGCTATGCAAAGAGCAAGGATCAGACGTATTTAGATTATATAAGCCTTCGCAGACAGGGACTCTCTCTTGTGTTTGCACACATCAAATACAAGGAGACATATGGTGTCACAACAACATTTAAATACAATAATGACTGTGATAATGCCTCTGGGACAGAATTTGCCTTCTGTTACACTAGGGAAAAGAGAATTCACAATTTTCAATGAACTTCTGGTACAACAACAGACACCAGTTTTATAGCTCCTAAGGAAAAAAAAACGGGAAAAAAAGAAAAGAAAAAACTAATAGAGCTGATTCACGCAGAGAAGCAACTATCTGAATTACACAACAACCTATAACCCTTTGGCTGTAATAGATGTGGAGTTCACATATGCAGTCCTTAATGCTTTTGACACGTACTGGAAGGATACAGCGACAGAAACCATAGCTTGCGCGTCACCATCTGCCAGCCAAACTGTAGTAACTCTGTACATGCTCTTGCTCTGGCATCACTGCGAAGTCAACGTGTTAGGCAGAGACGCGCATGCTGTCCTCGGCAGCGGAGGTCAGCTTAAGACATGCACACAGACAGTGACGCAGCTCAGCTGATGGATGGTAATGTACTAGGAGATGGCACCTTGACATACCTGTTTGTATGACTGGACCCTTAGCCAAGGCAGATGGTCTCCATAAACAGACAAAGGAATATTGAGGCAGATTGTGGCTACTGTTTCAAGGCAGATTTGTGAGATAAGTGCTGATAATACATCCATAGCAGCACCTTCACACTTGATATTTCCAAACGTCACCTGTTCAAGGGGCTGGTTTAGCTGAGAACACTACACACAGCTCACAGACCAAAACCTCAGCTGCAGAATAAAATCTGGAGTGCAAATAAATATTCGAGATGTTTGCGGTTTACAGCAACAGTCAGAAGCTAGTTATTACAACCACAGTTCACAAACTGCTGAACCTTTGTAGGCTTAGCAGCTACAGTATTGCATGCAGCCTTCTCATTATGTTGAAGTGAAAGGGGAGATTAAATGCAAGACTGAAAATGCACAAAGCCCTCAGGCACAGATTTCCAGTTGCTTTCTTTCCTTGTATATATTTTTCAAAGCAAATATCTCTCACGAACATAAATGTTTCTTTGTATGCAAATATAAACACAAACAAAATCTCCCTGCATTTCCTATCTGCCCCACTGGAAGTAACAAATGAGAGCACTATGGCTGCTGCAGCAAAACTAACAGTATCAAGTGAGAAAGATGCTCATTAAACTTCATCATTCTGTCTACTTTAATGATGCTTTTACTTAATAAAAATTCCCTAAGCAGTTGCAAGGATATTAGGCAAGGTCTTTGGTTATGTATCAGGGGTCTAAGCTGTCACTAGCAAGCATACAGTTCAGGAGCAGCATTCCCAAGAGGAAAGAGTGAATACAGCTTTCTTGTAATAAATTCAGAGAGAATCAATAACCACAGCCTGCCACATTATTTAAGCATTTGGGAAAGTAGGTGATCCTTCTAAATTAAACTACAAATTGCTAAATGTTGCAATTTACAGCACAAGATCAGGCATGGAGCTTTGTAACTTGAAAGCACACAGTCTTGTTACCAAAATCTCTGAATTTAAAAAAGAACCACAGTTAAAATTCATAAAGTACAAAAAAAACACTTTCAAAAACCACCTTCAGCACAATTGCCTCCAATTTTTCTCTGTTGTACAACACTCACTAACTGAACGCTACATGCTCCCAGAGATTAAAAGAGTGAACTTGTGTGAGCTAGTGAACTAGTGTAAAGTGTTTAATGTACACATTGATTTTCTTGAGTTAAGCATTTTGAAAGAGGATTTCAAGAATGAGCCATACGAAATACATTGCTCTCACTTTATGTCTGTGATAGACCTACGGGTTGAGTATGCAGTATGAAAAGGCTGCGCACAGTTAAATACGATCCTGGAGAGGTGCTACCTCCAGGTATGTACTGTAATTTGAGAAACAAAGGTGAAACATTCCAACGCTGTTTGTTTTGAGCTCAGGTTCAGGCGGGTATTTAATGCTCAGACACAGCTTCAAATGTGGGTATTTACAGTGACCTCAACAGGACGGTCCCAAGCCCCAGCTGCTGAAGAAGGAGAGGGGAAAGGCTGAATACCAGGTGATATCACTGGAGACCCAAAGCTGAAAGAAGTCCCTACAAGAACCATGGACCTGTCGGAGGAGGTCCAGAGAAGAGCCACGAAGATGATCAGAGGGCTGGAGCACTTCTCCTATGAGGACAGGCTGAGAGAGTTGGGGTTGTTTAGCCTGGAGATGAGAAGGCTCTGGGGAGACCTTATTGCAGCCTTCCAGTACTTAAAGGGGGCCTACAGGAGAGCTGGGGAGCAACTCTTTATCAGGGAGTGCAGTGACAGGACAAGGCATAACGATTTTAAACTGCAAGAGGGTAGATTTAGATTAGCTATTAGGAAGAAAGTCTTTACTGTGAGGGTGCTGAGACATTGGAACAGGTTGCCCAGACAAGTTGTGGATGCCCCATCCCTGGAGGTGTTCCAAGGCCAGGCTGGATGGGGCTTTGAGCAACCTGGTCTAGTGGAAGGTGTCCCTGTCCATGGCAGGGGTTTGGAACTAGATGATCTTCAAGGTCCCTTCCAACTCTAACCATTCTATGATTCTATGAATACATGCTGGCTAGCCTGTATTAGTTACAATTCTCAAACACTTGCTGTAAGATGCTTTTGCTCTGGCAGTTTTTGCGTAGCTTATTGCTGCTCTGGTATTGCCTCTGAGCAACTGAGACTGGCCTTTGCTCCCGTGGGAGCTGCCAACATGTCACCTCCTCAAACCACATCATCTCCCAGGAAGGGGTCAGATAATGGGGTATAATTTGCCAGTAATATACCAATGAGAGAAAATAGTGGGAGTTAAAATTCTGCAAGTATTATATTATTTTGGTAGCTTACCCATAATTTATTTTTATTCTCTGTGACATAAGTCAAATGATTTAAATTAAGAAGAACATTGCATGGGTAAGTGAAACAAATATCTGGTTTCTTTGCACACTCGGATAGCAAGCTGCAGTTTTAGGATTCTTAATAAGGAAGAACAGTCAAGAGTGACTCATCTTATTCCGCTAATTTTTTGCCCCTTGTTTGCGAGTGCTCTGAGAGCAGATGGCAGCAATGTCAGAGATGTTCATCATCTGAAGGTCTCTGCAAAATTTCTTTAAAAAACTCAGCTCTGGCCTGTCATCTGTCTGCATACCAGCTCGCTCCTCACCCTCCGAAAGGGAGGCAGCACTGGCTGGCTGAAGGGGGCATGTGCCGGCGGTGCTGCATGCCTGCTACCTGCAGCTCTTAATGTGTTGTAAAGCTGTTCCAATATTTTTAGGTCTGTAACAGTTCATCCTCCTCTATTGCCCACTCACACTATGGTATGCCTAATACTTCAGACTGCCCCAAATCTCCACACCCCAGAGCCCAGCCCCAAGACACTCCGAAGT